>JAVKPL010008491.1:0-32825 GCA_032173675.1 Gastrolobium villosum | reverse complement strand
ATGGGGCAAGTTTGTGGTAACGTTGACTGTTAGTTAGTCAAATGTAATTCAAAATGTCCTCATACTGCTTTGATATTCATCTTTAGTGGTGTTCTTATCCATTAAAAAGTATTCTCGTAACCAATACTTTATGGGGCCTAAAAACTGCAAACATGTTGCTATATGTCGGAACATAGAAGAAAAAAACACTTCAAGATACAAAACTCTATTGTTGGCTTCAACCATGTTTCCTTTTCAAAGTGCCGCTTGAATGACAGCAACCTAGACATAGTTTTGCTTGCAATGAATGTGAAATTAATTAAGTTTTGAAGTTAATTGAACTACACTGCCGGGTTTTAATTAAGCATGATTGTTTATTTTACGTAGTGTTTACACAATTTGTTATCTATGTTTCTGGAAGTTTATATAGTTAGTTGGATGGTTGTTATGTCCGTTATACATTCCTTTAGCTAGTTACAACTTACAACTACATCGGTGCATATAACTTCTACGACTCGTCAATGAATATTAAGGGTATTTTTGGATGGACTTTTTTTTTTCTCTCCAAAAATAACTTTTTTTAGAAAAAAAAGTCACTTCTCATTACAAAGTTTGTTTGAATGTCTGTTCTGAAAAAATACAAAAGTCACAAAAAAGCCAAAAATTTACTTCTTTTGGAAACTAAAAAATTTAGTTGCTAAAAAAAACATAAATCAAAAGCTAAATATTTTTTTTCAAAAATCAAATATTTTTATAAAAACTTAAATAACTTTAGCTTGGGTAAAAAGCACTTATAAAATAAGTAAGGTATAAAAAATTCTTTTTTACGAGCTCATTTGGATCTAAGTTCAGTTGAAAGTTTCTCAAATTTTCACTCTGAAACCTAATTAACATTAAGATTATGCACCTCAATACATCATATTGCTTCTGATCAACTCCTCCCTTATGACATACACGTTTGTTTATAATTTCTTGGCAATTAGGATGTGTTTTTCATGTACTCTGACTCTCTTGAGTACTCAGTCCATTAAAACATAACACATGAATAGCATAATAAATAATACATGCTATTACATCGAATTTAAAATATTATTTAATAGGTAGCTAACCTCACTTAAACTTTTTCACTGAGCAAAAAAAAAAAATTATTTCATAAAATTTATATTAAACATGAACCATTTAGATCAATCCTATTTGCTCAACTTGCACAAAATCACTTAAGTTAGAATATATGGTCTTTTGTACTCCACCCTAAAGAACACTGAAATTGCTTTACAATTTTAAGATATGATATATGAAATCATTTATAAATTAATTAAATTTCTAAATTAATACCGTTTCAATCTATGAGGCAGGTTATATAGCGAGAAGTTGATAAGTATTTAGTGATAAATGTACATATTTAAAAACAAAAAAAATCTATTAAATGATTAACAAAATGCATTTATAACTTTTTAAATTTTTATTTGAATCATTAAATAAGTAATTGATAATAATAAATTAAAATGTAGTAGAATATTATTGTTAGGGGTTTGCATTCATCATTTAATATGACACAAAAAATTTTCTACGCACAAAATATTTTGTGGGCCCATGTTTCTTGAAGCAAAAAAAAATTAAGGCACGCAAAACGAATATCTATAATATTACACAATCACTTTTCTTACGTGTAACTCCCGTAAAACTCTTATTGTTATTAAGATGAGGAGGGATATTCTTACTACCAAAATTTTCTACTACCAATTTACTACCTATCTAATCACTATTGGATCAATATTTTTTCTTTTTTCAAATTTTTTTTTAACGTTCTCTTTCTTTGATTCAATGGTGATAAGATAGGTAATAAGTTAGTAGTAGAAAATTTTGGTAATAAGAATATCCTCCGATAATATGAGCTCCAAAGAAAGTCGGTTTCAATAGGAAGAAAAAAAAAAAGATTGTGAAAACAGCATGTCCTTTTTCAACTTGTACTTGAAGCAGAAGAGAAGTTGATGACTTGATAGAAATTTTAACCAAAGAATAAGGAGAAAGACATATCAAACAGAAAGTAGGAAACACCACCACAATTTCCCAGACCAAAACAAAATCCAATAATTTGGTACATACCATCTTTCCATGTTCAATTTTTCATACTTGGAAGATAAAGTGCTATCAAATTCCACAGAGTGTTTAAGGTCTTAAAAGAAAAACCATGCCCATGGCATTGCCAATCTCAAAAGCTACCTGCTACACCAATCTCCTACGCCAACTTCGTCGGTATCAAAACCACGTCGTTTTTTCCCGCCGTTGTCGAGTCACCTGCACGGTGGGTCTCATGCTCTTCCTCACCACCGTGTACATTTTCTGGCCGTCCAATCCTGACCTTAAGATCGTGCGGCTGAACCTGAAGCGGATAAAGGTGCACCCTATGCCGCGCTTCACCGTAGACATCTCCATGCTCCTCACGCTGAGGGTGCACAACGCTGACGTGTACTCCATGGACTTCGGAGCAGTTGACGTGGTCGTCGGCTACAGGGGAAAGAGCCTGGGGCACGTGAAGTCGAAGCCCGGGCACGTGTGGGCTAGGGGATCGTCCTACGTGGATGCTGACGTGGAATTTGCCGGGATTGGTCTTCTCCCTGAGATGGTGCTGTTGCTGGAGGACCTGGCCAAGGGTACGGTTCCCTTTGATACTGTTAGTCAGGTTAGGTTCCAAGTGGGGCTTCTCTTCTTTCACTTTCCTATGAAGGTAATTTCTTACTTCCAATAATCAAATTACATTCACTAATAATTTATTTTATTTTGAAAAAAAAAATAAAATTTTAATCAATTCATATAAAAAAAAATGAAATCATTATCTCATTTTACATGAGATAACTCTCTCATATTATCTCACATCAAAATTTGTGCCACCATTTTTTTTTTTTTAATAAATAGTAGGCTCCACCACATTATATGTCTATTGTAGGAGATAACTATCTCCTACAACATGAGAAAATAGAATCCAAAAAAAAAAGTTAGATTGAAAATCCAAAGAGAAGAAACCCAAATGAGTGAAAACTTTGAGTTTTTCTAGTACTTTGAATTTGTTGAACTGCTCTATCTTGTAAAATGATAATATCCAAACAGGCAAAACTATCATGTGAGGTTTTGGTCAGTACACTAAACCAGACAATTGTTCGTCAACACTGTCTTCATGTGGTAAGCTTAGTGAGATTGTGATGCAATTTGTTGATAAACTTTATAAATGAATGTGCTTATATTAATTACACTGAATCTGTTTATGATTTCAATACAGTGATGAAAAGAGACAAAAGATGTTAGCCCCCTCTCCATATTTATACATCCATTCAAATTTAGGTAGGTGCAATGTGAAGCATCACTATGAGACCATATATTAGTACTTAGTAGCTGGTTCCCCAACCCTTGTATTAAAGTTACATATATACGACGATCATTATTGTAACAGCGGATAACGATTCAGTCTTGTAAATTATGGTACAAGCCGATTTTAAATGCTTCTTATTGCTTTTTATTTTTTTATCAGAATTTCATTGTTTTTTTTTTATTGTCAAGTTTTTAAAGAGAATTTAAACTCAAGGTTATTTCTTTCCAATTTTTCAAAACAATATTAATAAGTTAATAACTCTGTTGGTCAGGGGGTGGAGGCCGAAAGAAAAGGAGTGGAAATAAATGTTATTATCACACTAAATTATGACCACAGTAGAGTGTTGCACGACTGTACTAGTGGGTTAAACTCGAAGCTTGAAAGGCCCATTTCGTGGCATAGAGGCGCTCCAACATTTCAAAATTGGACTTCGAGCATGCTTTAATACGTTCCCTCCCTCATCTCTCTGCTCACTTCCCCATCTTTTTGTTTGTTTAGGAATTCTCTTTTTTCAGTTTTTTTTTTTATTTTATTTTTTATAAACAAGAATTATATCAAACGGACTTTTACAAAAACTTTTATAATAGAAGAGTTTTTTTATAATAAAGAAAAAAAGGCAAAAATCAAAAGGTTCTAAAATAAGCTTCTTCTTTTTTGGTAAGCTAAAATAAGCTTTTTTTAAGTTGTTTCAACTTTTTTTTGAAATGAACAATTTTTTTTGAAATTAAAAACTTTTAAGTTAAGAAATTTATATAATCATAAAACATCTTTTAACTTTATTTTTAAAGTTTTGTTCTAGTTTTAAGTTAAAAGTAACTTTTAGCTAGTTTTAAAAAAAAAACTCTAAAAGAAATTAAAAAAAACTTCTCTATACTTCGGAAATTACATTCTTTCTACGGAAAATTTCAAAAAATCCCCGCCACGAGTAGAAGTGTTCATCAACCGATTTAAACTGCAGTGACTGAATCGAAAAATTGAAAAATCGAAAACCGGAAAATAAATCGAAAATTTTAATGGGATTGGATCAGTTGATGAAAACTGATCCAATTCAAACCAATCCAATATATTAATTCCCCTCTACCTACATGGGTTTTTCCTCAACCATAGCCCAAAAATTTTTAAACCCAAAACCCATTAACCCATCAATTAAACTCAAAAAAGAACCTAGTCACATCTCATCAACAAAATTTTATCTGTGTAGAGCTTCATATCTGACTGCCTCACAAAAGAAGTTATATTATCGTTTACTTATGCTTTTGTATTTGAAAATAAAATTACAACGCCAATATATATATACAAAAGATGATCATGAAACTAATTTTAAGATTTTCAAAAAACCGAAAACCGACTCAATACAAACCGAAAAAAATTGGATTGGATCGGATCGGATTTGAAAAAAAATCCAAACCGAAGGGATTGGGTCGGATGATTTTCACTTCCAAAACCGATCCAATTCAGACAGCGAACACCCCTACCTATTAGTTTTCTTAATTATCACTTACTCTCCTCACAAATTTTTTGAATCATTTACTCCTTTATATAGATTTTTTTATCACTTATCCCCTAATTTGGGTAATAAATGAAAAAAATTATCACTTACCCCTAATTTAGGAGATAAATGATAAAAAAACTTTAAGTCAGGCGAATAAATGATTCAAAATTTTGGGAGAGAATAAATGATTATGAAGAAAGTCATATGGGAGTTTTTGAAATTTTCCCTTCTTTCTATTCCCCTTTCTACTTAATTTGCAAAGAATTTTAAGTACATAGCTCTAGGTAAATAAATAAATGGGTTTATGTTTTCTTATGTTACATAGGAAAACATATCTCCAACCATAGATACAATTTCCAATGTGGGATCCACTCGTATTTTAAAATAAAAAAGTAAAAAACTAATTTAGGACTATTCATGTGTGTAGGAAAAATTGCTATCTTATGTAACATAAGAAAACATAAGCCTTAAATAAATACAACTAATGTGTAAAGTGATGTTTATTTTAAGAAAGAGAAAATTGTTTGTTTTTACTACAAAATAAATTTTCTACCATATTCATATAAAAATGAGTGGAACTTATTACAATAAAAAAGAAGAAGAAGAAATTAATAAAATATAATGGAACCTACTCACTTTTTATGTGACTCTAGTAAAAAATAATTTGCAATAAAAACATTAAATAGAAAATCATTTGAGAAAAGCATAAATATAATGGTTAATTGAATAACATTATAAAAAAATATTTATTACTATTACTGTATAGCATACATGACATGTTACCTGTACTCGATATCTAACAAGGCACACAAAAATTGACATCACTGTCATTTGAAAAAAGAAATTGCATTTAATATATCATTTATTCATTATTTAATGTACCATGAATTCTTATTTAATAACCTTTAATTGAACACTTTAAAACTATATAATATTTCACCAATTCACCTTTTATATATGGGTTTTATGTTTATTACATTGTAGGAAAAATGATTGTGTAATATTATAGAGATTCATTTTGCGTGCCATATTTTTTTTCATTTTTTTGTTTTAAAATATGTGGGTCCCACAAAATATTATCTGTGTAGGAAAATTTATTATATTATGTTAAAGGATAAAATGAAAACACTGTATATATATTCAAAAGCGTGACTTCAAAATCATGCCAAATTGAATCCTTGCACAAATGAAAAGAGCGGATGGTGTCATGTTCGGAAAAAGTCCGTGGTGGAGACCACCACTATGTTAAGTGAGTTCGACATCACATTTCAACCAAAAATCTTAAGACATTGGGTTTATGGGTCCTTTCACTTATATACTCTTCACTAAGCCTATTACCAACAACCAATATAGGACTCGTCGCACTTGAATATCTTAACAATTTCCCCTTTAAGTGTGACGAGTCTCACATTGGTGGTGGGTAATGTGTTAAGTGGAGAGTATATAATTGGAAGAACCCAATTTCAACCCAAAATTCACTTCTGTTGGTGTAGCTTAGCTCATTAGTGGTGGTCCTCCGCCACGAGCTTCTCCTTGAACCCGCCTGACTCTGGTATTAAAGTCGGGTTATGCTCGAGTCAGATTGGCTAGGAGGCAGACCCATGAACACAATGCTTTAAGATTTTGGGTTGAGATGTGGCATCTGATAGGTGGTGGTGGTGGTCTCTCAACCTTCTCCCTGCACCCACAAGATGAAACATATATAAAATAATGTTGATTTATCCAGCTTTTCCACTGAACGAGAAGAACTTTGTGCTCCAAAAAAATTCTAATAATAATAGAGGTAGTTTGTAAATATAACCATGTTCATTAATAATAATAATAATAATAATAATAATTCCTCAAATTGTTGCTTATTTCCTGGATTGACTTTTACTGTGGACAGGAAAATGCAAAAGTTATCTTGAGGAAATATATTGTTTATAACATTCCGGCACATCAAATACATGTCATGTCACATAAGGTAACATCTCTTATGTCATAGACACAACAAATGGTGGGTCCCACCACTTATAAAAAAAACAAAAATAAGAAAGATAATACGGATTTCGATGTATCACAACATGAGAAAGTTATCTCCTATTACATAATAAAATAATTTCCCCAAATACATATGATGGGACTTAACTGTTGCCTGTTTGAAACAGCAATTTCATTTTGGGTAAACAACGTTTTATTCTATAATTTATCTTCTTCTTCTTATTTTGGATACATTCTATAAGTTATCTAAATACCCCAATGCATTCTCCCATGTAACTTTAATGCACAAACGTTGTCCCATGTGACTACATATATTTCAGCCACGGAACAGTTTCAAAAAGTCATAACTTGAAATTTCAGTTTCTGACACACCCAAAGGTATTTTTAATGCTTCAAGATTATATCAAGAGTAAACACTCATTTTGATTTCTGATAATATCCACGAAATCCTTTTTAATCTCTGACAATAAAAAAAGATTAAATTGGTCCCTAAAATGATGAGAAAATGACCAAAGAATACTTATTACAATTGACCGAAAGACTAAAGTGACACTTTTTTCATAATTTTAGGGACCAATTTGATCATTTTTTATTGCCAGGGACTAAAAAGGATTTCGTGAATATTTCTAGGGACTAAAAAAAGTGTTTACTCTTATATCAATATCATCACAAATTCACAATTTCCATAGTCTTTATTTTCATCTTTTCCTATTATAAGTACGTGCTGTGATGGTGCGGTGGCACATTGTAAAAAATAGTCCTAAGCATGCTCTTCAAACACCTCAGTAGATGGTACCCATAACCATTTTATGCTCCCAAGTTTCTGTTTCTATATACCATGAACCTTGAAAATTGCCAGTGTGCACACACCAGAAACAGAAACACCAACACTTCATCAAGAAATGTGAAAACCTGCTGCAATCCCATTGTGTGTGTCGATGAATTGGTTAGGAGATTGAAGATGCCAAGCTGGAGAACGTTTTGGGGGAAGATCAAGGGGAAAAAGAGGAGGTTTTTCAGTTCTTCAGCCGCAGTTCATGTCCAATACGACCCCAGCTCCTACTCACAGAACTTTGATGATGGTTATTCCACCGACCCCGATAACGTTTCTCGGTCATTCTCAGCACGATTCGCTGTCCCCTCCAAGATTTTTGAGAAGAGTGAAATGGTGGGTGGGCAGATAAATGATAAGATCAAAATGTTGTAATTTTGATTTCTTTTGAAATCAAAATTTTACTTTTCGAATGAATTATGATGTGGTTGCACATAGATTTGGATATCTTGTTATCTCTTTGATGAGAAGTTCTAAAAGAGATCGATGTTATTTGAGTTTTCCAATCCTTTTTCTTTGTCATTAGTTTTTCCTGTTCATCTTTTTCTTATATGATACAATTGATTACCGGCGTTCATTAACCGATTCAAACCGCGATAAGTGAAAAATCAAAAAAGAAAAAAAATATTACTTATAGAAAATTATTTTGTTTTATTTTTATTATCCATTAATCTATTTTAATTTTTTATGAATTTTAAGATTTATTTTAATTTTAAGACTTGAATCTTTTAGTGATTTATAATTTTGAATGATTTTATCTTGAAATATCTGATTTGTATAATTGAAATTTTAAACTTTTTAAAAAATTAAAAATTGATACAATCCAAACTGGATTGCATCGAATTTTTAAAAAAATAAATCCAATTAAATGGTCAAAGCGAATGAAAAAAATGGTCCAATCCGGAAGATGAACACCCTATAATTAGATGATAAACTTCCTTTCCATTGTTTTGATTGGCCCTTTGACTTATAGCTAAAAGATTTTAGTCAAGTTGCTGCAGTCCAAGTGTATCGAACTGCGTTTAAAATATCATTAAAGAAGCAACTCAAGTTCATAAGTATAGGTTTGGTATTTGTTCCTTTGTTTGCTTAAGATTAGGACATTGCAACAATGTAAATAATTATAGGGAAAAAAGGAGCTTCATTTTAAAGCACAAAAACTCATGTCCTTTCAACAATTTATTTTTTAAAGGGGCAGGTTATATTTATAAACTTTTTTGTTTATAAACTTTTACAAATTACACTATGTTTTTTCGATAGAACATTAATTTCACTATGTTCTCCCGGGAAAATATAGTGTAATTTGTAACAAAAATTCAAAGAAGTTTGTAAACGAATCCTTCTCCATTTTTAAATATGCATTCTTAGAAATGAATAATTATACTATTAAAGTTGTATTTTTTTAATTTTTACTTCGTCAACTATATTCTAAAAAGTGAAAAAAGTATAATTTTAATATTATATCAAAAAAATGCAACATTTTATAACTATATGGGCCTGTTTGGAGCACCTGATAAAGAAGATAAGATAAGATAACTTATCATATCATACTTTTATCTCTTGTTTGGTGGGTCAATAGGATATGATTAGCTTATCCAATATATGATTTCTTATCTTATGGGGGGAGTTGAGTTAGGATTCAACTGGATAGGATATCAATATTGGACACCAAATATATCCACACACTATCCAATATATTAGTATTTATTGCATTATATTTTGTTTTTTCTTACTCCTTTCTCCTTTTACATAATCTTATCAAATTGTTAACCTGGTGCTCATCAAACACAGGATATAATATAAGCTTATCAGCTTCATATCATATCTTACCATTTTCAGCCTCATATCATATCCTACTCTTATCTTATCCTGTCCACCAAACGAGTTCTATATTTTCAGGAATGTATACTTAAAGGGGTTTACATCTATCATGTCACATAACACCAAAAACTTTCCAACATACACAATATTTTGTGGGGCCCACACTTTCTAAAGCAAAAAAAAAAAAAAAAAACTAATGCATGCAAAACGAATCTCTATAACATTACAGAATCATTTTTCCTACAACATAACTCTTATAAAACATATACTTAAAACTCCTAAAAGGAAATACCTTCTGTTCTTTAAAAGGGCACTCAGTAAACCCATAATTATAATTAAAAAACACCATGTAACCTGAGATTAAATTGTTTTATTTCCATCTTGCAGTGATTTTATATGGTTGAGATTGAGGACTATAGTCTTTCTCCTATATGGTCTTTGCTTGTAAGAAAATGACAAAATAGAGGATATCATGTTTATCTTGCGCAAAATCCCTCTATTGTCGATCAGTATATAACTGTATAATGGTGCTGTACTTCCTCAGCTTTCTAGATCTCTATATCTGGCAATCTAGAAAAGCAGTAACTGCAACAACATGTGCTGTGAACATGGGTATCCAAACATTTTTCCCTTGTCTTTCGGAAATTTTTTTGGTGCCGGATCTTATGTGGTTCTTCCATTCAGTGAGTGACATTTGTAAAAAATTTATTTTTTATCTCCTCTCTTTTCAATAGTTGTCTCATTCTGATTGATTTGGACCACTGAATTAATGGTGGTCCCGGACCACCAAAATTCTTCTCTTGTCTTTCTCGGGTTATGTTTTCTTTCTTTTCCCTTTTTTATTTTTGGGAAATACTACTCTCATTTTACATGAAGTAGTTATATCATTTTCTCTTACTTCGAAAACCGCACCCCTTAATTTTTCTTTTATCTTTTTTGTTTTTTAATGGTGGATCCCCTTAAACTCTCTCTATACCATGAGAGAAGTACTCCCGTGTAATATAAGATTAATATTCCCCTTTATTTTTTCTTGTTTTTCTTCGGCTTCATTTTGCGTCGGTTCCAAGCGTCTCTGCTATGATACAAGGTGGAGAAGAAACTGCATTAAACATTGTGAATTTTTATGAAGCTTCTATACAAGAGAGAAACAAAACATAAAATAGAAATAGCAAAAGTTATAGGAGCATTTGTTTTACATCCTAATTTGCTATCCCTTTTCTATTACCAATCCTATCACTATCACAGAGAAGGGTTTCAGACCTGTGCAGCGGGGCTCATGGAATTTAATGATTGTCCTTGAGTTTTTATAGCATCATATATATTTTGGACCAACCTGTCCAATTCAATTGCAAACATCTACTGTGCACCTGTCTCTTAATTAGGGGACAATTTAGTGGCTTCCAAATTTGAGACAGAACTTCACTTGGGTGCTCAATTAATTCATTACATTAATGAATCAAGGTTCCTATCTTTATGCTATGCTTCTAATTAAACTCACTCAAATTGCAGCCACATGAAAGTAGGTGCAAGAACAATGCACAACCAAATCGCTGCTCAAATAAATATAACAGAAACCTAATCGTTTTTGCCCACTTGTGATTATAGTTGGTAGCTTTATGGGCTCATTTGCTATGCCAGAGAGGGGTGAATATAAGTTTTGACATGCGGGTCGACTCGTAACACGACAAGAAAATTCGTGTTCGAGTTGATCAGTAAAAAAATTCGTGTCGTGTTCGTGTTGGGAAAAAATGACACGTAAAAAAATCGTGTTGTGTTCGTGTTGATGTATTTTTGTTCGTGTAAACCTGTATTTTTTTTTAATTATTTTATTTTTAATTTTTTATTATTATTATTTTTTTAATTTCGATCGATTTTTTTAAATTTTTTTTGTCAATTTCTATTTTGACCCTTATTTTACGTGTTATTCGTGTCGTATCAAGTGTCATGTGGGTGTTAAAGATTTTGACACAAATAAAAATTCGTGTCATATTCATGTTGATGTATTCGTGTCGTGTCAAATTCGTGTCGTATCAATCCTCTTGACACCCCTACCAAAAACCAGAATTAACATGATTTCGGACCTTGTGGAAATAGGACCAAATACTTGAACGGTGATAATTGCATTTGATTGCGATGTCCAGTAATTATTGGTAACCATCAATTGCTATGGAAACCTAACCTTGCAGGCATATTTATATTTATGTTGGTAAAGTGTGTATCATTTTAAAAGATGTAAAATTATGTCATTTTAAAATAGAGAAAGCGATAGATGAATGAGGAGAGAGTTGACAAAAAAATAAAGGTGTGGGTCCCGCCTCTTTATGAGAGTGAAAGAATATAAGTTGTGTCATTCAAAAGGATAAACATTTTTCCTATTTATGTTTTACGTAAGCATGATGTTAAATATACATCAAAAAATTATTTAATAATATCATATTAAGTATTTATTTATTTTTTGGAAATCATATTAAGTATTATTAAAAGGTCATTTCAAGAGAATACAACAGAACTCTGAATAAAAAAATAAAGCATTTATTATATGAAAAACTCAAAAAACATTAAATATTCCATTCTTCAAATAATTTAATAAAAGATATTAAATATTTTTTATCTGATACTTTAGTTTAAAATACTTGTCAATAAAACCTCGTTAAATACATACGGTTATGGTGGTGGTCCACAAAAACGTCAATGGGTCTTGTCGTTAAGCGTTGACTCATATAAAGTCACTCTCTGCGTATGAGACAACATCTAATGAAGAGGTTATTTAAAGTGAGCCTGACCACCATTTTTATTTGGTTTTTAGTGTAAATAGGAGGGTAAAATAGAAAAAGTGAGAAAATAATAGAAATAAAAAAGGAAAGAGAAAATTAATATTGTGAGAGGGAGCACCAAAAGATTCAGTGGTCTGGAGCATGTTAAATTTTTCCGAGATAGTTTTATGACTTTTTCCTCCCACTTTTTTCAGAAAAACTTTTATTTATTTTTTCATATTAATTTGTCCATTTAAGAGAAAGTTTTTAAAAATACACGCGGTATTTCGGCACCTGACCGCATTATTAGTTTTTTTTTATATTTTTTAGTCAAATTTAACTAAAGTTTGTACGTAACCTTAACTAGGTTAGGATTATTTTATATTAATATAAGTTACACTTTTAATTTTGATCATAATTATATTTATATTTAATGATTCTTATTTACTAGATATGTGAATTATTGGATCAAACCAAATCAGTTGTCAAAATTTGGTGTAAAAAATCTTATTCTTGGTGTAAGAGTGATCAGCCCCATCTTAATTATTTAGGCTTTTGTGTAAATTAAATTATATTACTATTATTATTATAAATAAATTGGATTTAAAGTTGACCAAAAATAATTAACTGATATTAATTATATATACTATAGTTATAGATATAATCTGTATGAGACCTTGAATATTCCCCATCTTTTTAATACAGCTAGTTCCACATGAATTTTTATTTTATTACGAAGTTTTTAATCCCACATATAATAATAGGCAAAAGCTCTTCTTGTGGTACTTAAAGTTTTAATGAAATTTCTTTTACCAAAAAAAAAAAGTTTTAATGAAATTTTAATTTAGTCCAAATATTCTATAATATTAATAAATAGGTTCAATATCATATTTTCCAATGATGATATCAACTTACTAATAGAAAATTGCTATTATAATAATTTAACAAACAATTTTTAGCTTCAATCAAACAATCAAAACCACCTCCTTTTTTTTTTGATAACAAAAACCACCTCCTTTGTATATAGAAATTGCTATGCTCAAGTCTTGACATCGCCAACAAGAAGCCAGGATAATAACGAGTGCTAAACAACGATTAGCAATATTCTCTAACTAGACATCCTCGTAATAGAAAATGCTTCAGGTTTAAGAGATAATCCTAAAACACATTTGAGTGTGTTTGAATGTTTTTTTTGTTTTTAAAAACTGTTTTGAGAATGAAGTTTGAAAATTGATTTTAAAAGTAAAAAAATAATAAAACTTATTTGAATATAGTTAGTTTTAAAGTTATAAAGAAGATATAATTATTTACAAAAATGTCATTAATGAATTCTCATATTTACAAGATTGTCACCGCAAAATAATTTAAAATAAAATAAAAATCAATTTAATTAAAAAAATGTCATTAATAAATTCCTTTATCTACCGATATGCCAACGCACAGAACAACAAACTAGAAAACAACTTTGAAAAACATCTGAAAGTTGTTTTGCTTTTTTGGCTTCTAAGACAAAAGAACAGACACGATTTTTAAAACAAATAACATGAAAACAGTCTTTTCGAACAAGATTTTTTGTTTTACTATTTTTTTTTTTAGGGAAAAGTGTTTGTCATTTTAAATGACAGAAAGTTATGTCATTTTAAGAGAGATACAGACACAGAAAATTTGAATTTTAAATTAAAAAAAAATTCACTTTCTCTCTCCCATGATTTCCATTTTTCTGTGTCTATCTCTCTCCTAAAATGACATAACTTATGTCATTTAAAATGACAAACACCAAACCCTTTTTTTTAATACCTTGTTTTATTATTTTTAAAATTTAAAAACTGTTAAATCAATCAGAGCCTTCATTTACATGAAGCACACCATCCATCTATCTTTCGGAATTATTTTTTTTATTCCGGGATCATCCAATGATCTGATGCTCCCTCTCATACTATCAATTTTTTCTTTTTATTTTTATCCCTGTTATTTTCTCTCTTTTTCAATTTTAATTTTTCATTTACACTAAGGAACCATCTAAAAAATAGTGATCCCGGATCGCAATAAATAATCTCTTATTTTGCATACATTTGCCAACGTCTATTGACCCACAGTTAACAAGAAATTAGAGTTGTGGTTGACTGAAACTGAAATTAAATATTCATATGCTAACAATTGCCTTAAATTAAAGCGTTAATTGTGAAATAAAAAATATATTAAATAAAAGCAAAAAATGTTTATATTTTTAAATGACACAACTTATATCTTTTTACTCTCACAAAGATATGGGACCCACACCTTTATTTTTTTTATCAACTCTCTCTACTCCTTTATCTATCTCTTTCCCTCTCTTAAAATGATACAAATTTATATCCTTTAAAATGATAAACACTCAATCCTAAATAAAAACCAAAACGTTTCTTATATTAAAGCTAGGGTGTCTTTTCTCAGCCGTCACTCCATCATTTTTTCTGGTGCAAAAGACACACACAAAAATAGGTCCCATCGGGTTTTTTAAAAAATAAAAATAAAAATTCAGGATCCATCGGCATGATTTTATGTATTGCTGAAAAAAAAAAAATTGCAATGACGGCAGAAGTATAAAAGCCTAAAAGCTATCGTTAGCAAAACTCACTAAATGTAGACTGCCACGGTTATTATAAGGTAGTCAACAAATACTTTAATTAATGGGTCCTTTTTTTGTGAACAATGGGTCTTATTCTTAAGCGTTGACACTATATATGCATGCCTTCATTTGTGTATTATAACAAGTAAATTAATTGGATTAAGAGTTCACCAAATAAAATTAAGTGACATCAATTAACATGCATGCGCGCAGTTATAAATAAAATATGTTCGAAAGTTTGAATATCCCAATTTCTTTTAATAAAACTTGTTTAAACTTTCGCACGGATTCTATAATAAAACTGGTTCGGCACATTTTTATTTTTAAAATCGTTGAATTAATTAATGAAACTCTTTTTTAATTGAAAAAATAATAATAAAACTGTTCATAATGAACTAAGATGCAAGAGTTAATTCATGTTTTTTTTTTTTTTTTTTTTTGGGGGGGGGGGGGGGGGGGGGGGGGGGGGGGGGGGGGGGGGGGGGGGGGTGGGGTGGAATTCTTTTTTGTCCAACACATCAGAATATAATCAAGTGAAACAGATAACTAACAAGTAGAGCTCAAGGCCCCATAAGGTGAAGAAGACCCAAAAAAAGGTGAAACAGAAAAACTTAAGTACATGACTACTCAACGCGAAGATCAATTAGCATGGAATTAGTCTAATTTAATCATTAGTCTCAACTTGGAGTCATAACTCTTAAGTATTATCCTTGTGATTCTACCCAGCTTGATTGGATCGTAGAGCAATTTCAAAAAAAAAAAAGTTTATATAAAAAATACTATTTCCTTTTAAATTATGTCATTTTAGAAGGATGTTTTGTTTTAATATATTTTTTTAAAAATATGTTTGTCATATTAAACAAGGGAAGGATATATTTACGACCAAAATTATTTACCACCATTACAACCACCTTAATTACCGTTGATTTCCGTCAATGTAATGGTTATATTTTATTGGAGATTATGGGTTGTACTTATTAATTAATTATTAATTCTCAATAAATTATAACCGTTAGATTGACGGAAATCGACGGTGATTTAGTTGTAAGGGTGGTAAATAATTTTGATGGTAAGTACATACTGCCCCATTAAATAATATAATATTGTGTCATTTTAATTAAATGACGGTGTTTCAATTAATAAAATTTAGAGTAAATATCATTTTCGATTTTCAACAAATTTTACGATGTCCGCTTTAGTCCCTACCAAATAAAAAAGCTATTCGTGGTCCCTAAGAAATTCAAAGTGAATCTTTTTAGTCCTTTTAAGGGACTAATGTGGGTCTTTTTTCAATTTGTGAGGGACCGGGATTTCAAATAAATAGGTCCATTTTGAATTTCTTATGGACCACTATAGGCCTTTTTATTTGTTGGGGGACTAAAGCGGGTATCGTAAAATTTGCTGAGGACCAAAAAAGATATTTATTCTAAGCATGTTTCACAAATCAAAAACTAGGCCCGTTTGATTTCTGTTTGTAAAAAGAAAATTGTAGTTTTTAGAACAAAAAAGCTAAAAAAATTGTTTGAAAAGGATTTACCAAATGATTCCCAAAATAATAAATTTTTTAGTTTTAAAAACTAAAAAAGAGAACAAGTTAGACATGTACTCAAAAGTTATTTTTTATGTTATAAAAAAGAAGAAGTTATTTTTTGATTTTATTGTTTTTGCGATGGTATTTTATAAGTGTTCGTTTTTTCTGCTATCAATGTAGATAAGTTATCTATATTGAGCCCAAAATGACATCGTTATCAATGTATTTTTTTAATTATGATTTATTTCAGGGTTATGATAGTCTTTCTAATTATAAAATTTTAATTTTGCAACCCAAAATGACGTCATTTTGAGAGTGAACGTAGATAACTTATCTAAATTCATTGTAGAAAAATTAAATTCATTTTATAATTATGATGATTCATTAATCACATTTATATGAATAAATTTAACTTCTTTTCAATTTTAAATTATTTTATGCAATTTTGTAATTGGGTTTGTTTTTTCTAAAGTTACTTTAGATAACTTTATCTAATGTTCATTGAAACGACGTCATTTTGGGACGAAAATCATGGTATTTTTGTAATTTTAATTTATTTTAGGGTTATAATAGTCTTTATCATTCTAATTTTTTAATTTTTCAACCTCAAAACGACGTCGTTTCGATGAACATTAGATAAAGTTATCTAAAATAACATCGGAAACTCTTTTCCCTTTGTAATTATAAAAGCTCATTAATTATATTTTTATAAATAAATCCAATTCTTATAACTTTAAATCCAACCATATTCAAAGAAGTTTTATTGTTCTTCTACCCTAAAATTTAGTTTGCAAAATTTATATTTAAAGTATTTATTTTAAGGGGAAAGATATTGTAACAACCAAGTTGTGTTACTACCATGTTACTACCAATCAATCTCATCGTTAGATCGATTATATCGATCCAACGGTTATATTTGTTTCCATTTTTGTATGGTCATAACCATACAAAGGTGAAAATAAATATAAAATATTAAATTTGGGAAATCATGACCATACAAAGATGAAAATAAATATAACCGTTGGATAACATAATGGATCTAACGGTGAGATTGATTGGTAGTAACATGGTAGTAACATAACTTGATTGTTACAATATCCTTCCCCTTATTTTAAAAGAAAAACTAAATTATATTCAAACTCTACGACTCGAAAACCGGTGAGCTGGTCCGATTGACTTGTTAGATCGAATATGTATTCAAACTACTAAGAATCCGGTTTTAGTAGAAATTTGCAACTCGCTAGTTCTAAACAAACTCGGTTGACAATTCAACTTTTTAAGTAAGTCATGTGGGCACACCTTGCACAAAGTTCGTCACTTTTATTATTAATGACTCGTTTGGTAAATAGGATAGGATAAGGATAGGATATGAGGTTAATAAGAACTCCTATAGTATAAGAAATCATATATTGGATAAGATAAAATGAGACAATAGGAATAAAAATAAGATATGATAAGTTATCATATCCTATCTCCTTTATCAGTTGCGATTCTAAAACATGTTATAAAGAATGAATTCATTTCTTTACAGGTCCATGTGCAACTTGTAAATGCAAGAAAAAAGAAGGTACCCCAAGAGTCCCATATTCCACAATCTTCTTCCCAAGTGGTTCACCTCTAATAGAGGTGCAGCCACCCTCCATCTCACGGTATTGGTGAAGGTACATTGTGATTGGTTCAATATAGTCATCAAATCCTAACTTGCTCATAGCCCAAAGCACATCCTCGGCAGTGATTGTCTTGCGTTGCCAGAGGGGCGACGCTCATTTGCCTCCCCTGTACATTATGAAGCTTATATATTCAGATTCAAACACACACTCTTGGATTGTTTCCTTTGCATCAATTGAGATTTTTGCAAGTGGCGATAAGATCTTCCACATTATCCTAATCACATTTGCAATTGGCATGAAACGATTTTGTTCCCTCATCGTGCATTCATTCTCCTCTCTTCCTGAGTGGTTGTTCTCTGTTGCTACCTGCCTCACGATCTCTAACACTGATAACTTCAACCATGTCATTAATTAAGTTAATCATCAAAATATTTTACATGTATTTAAATATTTTATGGATTTTTATATATAAAATATAAATTTTTATATACCAATCTGGGTCATGCAGTTCAACCGGTAACCCACATGTTGAAGCAATGACCCGGTACCCTGGTCAAGTCAATGACCGAGTCGGTTCTAATAACATTGCGCTAGACTCTTTTTGTTGCCGTGAGAAGAACAATATTATTGTTATATCTGACGTCTAACTTCTCCAAAAGACATTTTTTTTATATAAGAGATTAATGTTTATCAAAAAAATAATTTTGATAACAATGTTTATCATTTTAAAAAATATAAAATTGTATCATTTTAATGATAACTATTGTGTTTTTAAGTGTGAGAAACAAAAATTATTGTGGGAGAAGGTGTTTTATAGTGTGAGAAACAAAAATTATGGTAGGAGAAAGTGAGAGAATTTTTTTAATTAAATATTAAATAAAAAATAATTATTGCCTCTCCTTTAAAAACACAAATATTTTCCCTTATTTTATTATTTTTTTTGGTATAAATATTTTCCCTTATTTTAATTGAAATACAGTTGTTGTGTCATTTCTTTTCCCACTATATTTTGCTATTTGATAAATCAAATGGTTAATGTTATACCTGGTTGGAAGCATAATAAAATATTAGAATTAATTGTCATATAATTTCAATCTTGAAAATAGTATTGTTGTTCGGTACTTAATTCAATTATAGAGTCTATTTCTTTTGATTGTCCTTCGAAAGAAATACTTATGGACTTTATGACACCACTAGTGGAGTCTAATATCATAATAAGAAAAGAAAAAGCTTATTCATAATTTTACATTAGTTAATTAAAGAAAAATATAACCGCACTTAATAGTTAATACCATAAGACGCCGAATGCAGACAGAATATTACAAATAGTAATATGATTGTTGACTTTTGGATCGTTGAATAATTCATATTATTTAATTTCATCCCTGGAACGCATTTATATTCGGGTAGTGTAGCAGTCACTATCTTGTCATGTTTTTGGACAAAAAAAAATTATCAGACTACCACGCCAATAGTAAATTTTGTCAAAATGACACGCGACATAATTCGCTACACAGTGTAACGAATTATGCATGCAAGTAATTCGTTACACAGTGTAGCGAAATATGCCACATCAGAATAAAAAATGTCACATGTCAAATTTTGAGAAATTCGTTACCCTGTGTAGCGAATTTCTCAAAATTTAACATGTGACATTTTTGGTTCTGTGCATCCTGACATAAAATATTTTGTTACACTTAATAGCGAATTACTTGCATACATAATTCGCTATACTGTATAGCGAATTATGCCGCGTGACATTTTGATAAAATTTATTATTGACGTGACAGTCTGATAATTTTTTTGTCCGAAATGACCATCCCTGTGTAGCACTCCTCGCACCCAAACAGTGGAAGGTAGCCTGCTGTTAGGTTGAAATTATTACATCTTGGAATAGAAGACATAACGAAACAGTATCACATTAGCATTTTACAGACTTTTATTTTTATATCCCCACTTTAATTATCATAATAATAAAAGTGGTAATATCTTAGATTTTAAATAATTAATTTAATGACAAAAATATCAAAAAATAATATATAACGATACACTAATTTTCAAATATTCAATTTAAGGATTCACTAGCTGACGAATCTTGTCTTAAAGTCATCAAATATATTTATCAAAACATTAATCACAAAAAATTATTATTAGCTATTAATTTTACTTACATCTAACAATTTTAATTTATTAATCACATAAATTATTAGATAAAAGTGAAATCCACACACACGTAAATTATTAGATAAAAGTGAAACCCACACACCCACGTTAATAAATAATATAATTTACAATGGTATAAAATTTAAATAGAGTCAAATTTAACGTCCTATACCAAATTTAATTTAGTTTGAAAATCGAAGTCAAACTTAACGTCCTATACCAAATTTAATTTAGCTTGAAAGTCGCAGTAATAACATGAAGATCTCATGGAAAAACAAGTCACGTGAACGTTCTTACTATAGTACTTTATTCATCATTAATGCTCTCGTAAATTTCTTTCTTCTTATTTATTGAAGTTCAATTTTTTTTTCCCATAAGTTATAAGACAAAGCATATAAACAGCCTCTAAAGTCTAAACCATATTGGGAAGGTATTATTTTTATACTGATGATATTCATACACCTTTTTTGTTACATTATTTTTTAAACAAGGAGAAATCATTAATTCGCAAATCTTTCGGTGTGTAAATTAAATATCATTCTCCTTATTTTTACCACAATCCTCACCCAAAGATTTGTAGAGCAACCGAGAAAGGAGGGGAAATTTGGTGCTCCCGGTGCACTTGTGGTTGGGTGGGACGGAAGAGAGAGGCAGAAAGAAAAAATTGGAGAGAGAAAAGAAAAAAATAAAAAATTAATACAAATATCATATTGTTGTTGGAGGGACCACATGGTCATGGAGCATATTATATTTTTCACTCATTCACTATCACGCGAAGGTTTAGTCAAGAAATTCGTGTTCGTTGAATCTAATAATACTTTTAAAAAAGATTATGGATTTGGCAAGAAGCATGATTCTCAACCAAGTCTGTGCGTTTCACCAAATTCTCCCCTAACTAAATAATTTTAATAAAAGACATAAACCTAGATTTGTCAAACTTTTTTAATTGGGTACGTTTTTTCTTCGAGCAATAGATAATCCAAAACAACATCATTTTCGATAGAAATCAAGATATTTTTGTTATTATAATTTATTTTCGATAGAAATCAAGATATTTTTGCAATAGATAATCCTCCTTTATCTATTTCTCTCTCTCTTAAAATGATACAATTTTACATCCTTCAAAATGACAGACACTTTACCCTTTTTTTTAATTACCTGTTATCCCCATTCTCGTCCTTTCCATGTCCTTTTTTTTATTTATAAAACACACTTCTCCGCTTAACCTTTTCACTCATCCCACATTAGCAAATAGCGAGAACCATGCCGAAGAAGATTCAAAAGAGCCTTCAAGATTACCTCTTCAAGATCAAAAACCCTCACCCTCAAATCCAATCACCCCTTAACATTCTCTCTAGCCGCAAGCATCCAAAGACACCTTCTTTCGCCTTATGCAACAACAATCACAACGATGATGCAGCCACCCTAGCCGATGTTGATCGTTTCCTCTTTGAGAATTTCAAGTCTCTATACTCCAAAGAAGATGAAGAAGAAACTGAAAACAAAAACAACACCAAAAGGGTTTCCGAAGAAAGCAACGAGGAATCTCCAAAACTAGCCTCCATCTTGTTCGAGTCACCGAGGTTGTTGGAAACACCACGTGATCTTTGTGGCTCCGCACGATTCTTTGCGAGTCCAGGGTTCTCAGGGTCACTGATGGAGGATGCTCGCACGAGCATGACAACAACCACAACATGTGACGAAGCAGGATCAACCTCAAACTCAATTACCACAACAACACTCAATGGTTCACCTTCCAATTCTCAAGATCTAAAGGAAGCCATGGATCATACTCTTCCTGAGAACTGCATCGCACTCTTGACACACTCGCCGAACCCTTACGAGGATTTTCGGCGTTCAATGCAAGAAATGGTTGAAGAGAGGTTCTGGAACCGTGAAAGGGTCATCGATTGGGATTTCATGGAGGAGCTATTGTTTTGTTACCTAAACCTGAATGAGAAGAAATCGCACAAGTTCATTCTCGCTGCTTTTGTGGATCTCACCACCGTCATGCGTCGGAATTTGGAGACAGCTCCGGCGAAGCCCCGGAGTGTTCGAACTGTTAGGATTGGTAGGGAGTTAAGGAAGAAGACCAAAGAAACAACGTTAGAATTTATGTCCTAGTAAACTTGAGAGAGGACAAGGTCTGACATGTGTTTTTCTTGACCAAAGCGCGTTCACCAACTTTTTTATCTAAATGTCACGCGAATAGTATTTTCCCAATCTGTCACGGGGCAAGTTCGCTACACCTTCGCTACCGATGTAGCGAACTCGGTTTGCTGACGTGTCACATGCCTAGTGAATAACAAGTACCAAATTTTTTAAAAAAAAGTTTGAAGATAGCTACATGGGTAGCGAATTTAGTGTCCACTAGAAACGTGACATGTCAGCAAACCGAGTTCGCTATACCGGGTAATGAACTTTGCCCCCGTGACAGATTGGGAAATAAGACCGTTCGCATGACATTTAGGTAAAAAAATTAATGAATAGTAACATTTTGGTTACTATTCCTTTGTCTTCATCTTATAAAATGCTAATCGTTAAATTTATGTTTTTTTTCTTCTTATTACTCGTTAAATGGATCGAGTTATTAAAAGATAAAAAGTATGACATGAATCCTTAAAATATGCGTTGTATTGGTAAAGTTAGTCATTGAGTTAATAGCGTTTAGGACAAATTTGACAAATAAAATGCATATTTTAAAAGATATATGTAATAATTTTTATTTATTAAAAATTAATATAACTAATGTTATGTATATCTTTTAGTTAAGTAAAGATCCAAGAGTGGTTATCCATCCGAAGTAAGAAAAATTCTTCTTCCAAATGCTTGTCAGAGATGTTCCATGGGCGAGGAACGAGTTTCAAGAAAGACCACATGGGTTTCAACTTTAAAGTGATTTTATTTTCGGGGTTTTTAATTTTACTCAGGGATCACGTGCTGTAAGCTGTACCATATGATTTTGAGTGTTCCTGAAGAAAAATGAGCACTTTGTTTATGGCTTTTTGACCCTTATGACCTTTATTTAATAAATAATTACTAATTTGACTCTCATTTATAATTAATACGAAAATTTAATCCCTCCCAAAAACATAACATCAATCTGCCCATGTTTGACCGTTGACCGCGCAGCCTACCCGGGTACACACCTACGTACCCGGGTATTTTTTGAATTTTCTAACCTACCCGGATAAATAGGTGTGTATCCGGGTAGATGTATGCATTTCTGGAAAATCTTTGCATTACTTACCCGGGTACATAAGTGTGTATCCGGGTAAGTGTACTTAATAGGTGTGTACTCATTACTTTGCTAATGGCGTTGAGACTCGCTTTCTTTATTTTTCTCTTATGTCTTGCCTTTAACCCCCAATTATTGACATTTTTCAAATAGTAAATAATTTCTTTTCCATCCAGTTGATAATGTCCTGAGCTATCTCTTCACGCTCAGGCTCAAACAGAAGGTCGTGCAAGAAGCCATCATAAAGCTTTATGTCTTTGAACTCTGAAGCTGCATTATTGTATAGATCTTGGGTGGCCAGTGGATCAGTTACCTTATCAGCTGTTCCGTGCAGGACAAAGAATGGCACTGTCACAGACTTGAAGTTTCGCATTAAGTAGGAGGATATCTCAAGGCCATTCGCAAAGTAATGAGCCAACCTTTGCGATGCATCTCCAAAGGGAGAAGAATGTTGCCTTATCTTCTTTAGTAGTTCATTGGCAGTCCTCTCTCCATAGCCAACCTCCCTTACATCAACTTCCTCTTCATCTACACAATCCCCAACCTCCCCGCCTCGCTCTCCACTTATTAAGTACACTTACTCGGGTACACACTTATGTACCCGGGTAAGTAATGCAAAGATTTTCCAGAAATGCATACATCTACCCGGATACACACATATTTACTCGGGTAGGTCAAAAAATTCAAAAAATACCCGGGTACGTAAGTGTGTACCCGGGTAGGCTGCGCGGTCAACGGTCAAACAGGGGCAGATTGGTGTTATGTTTTTGGGAGGGGTTAAATTTTCGTATTAGTTATAAATGAGGGTCAAATTAATAATTATTTATTAAATAAAGGTCATAAGGGTCAAAAAGCCCTTTGTTTATGGTTTAAGCTTTGTAATTTTGTGGGTTTCGGTGAGATATCGCTGTTATTGATGGTGAAATTGTCTATCACTTGTTCCCTTGTGTTTACAGGGAAGTCTCCCTTGCTTGTGTAAGTTAACGATGTTCCACATGGTACATATTATCTTAATAAGCATGGAAAATAGTGTTCATAATGTATGCGCGTGCGTATTAACATATAGTAATTGAGAAAAGGAGAAAAATCATACAAATTAAAAAATAATCCTTGACATGCCAGTTTTCATTAAATTGTATCAGAGTTAGTAATTTAAAATATCTACATTTATTACGGTATATATCTCGCACGGACACACTTTCTTTCTGATATTTTGCCTGTCGTACACTTGTCCAACATGGATACGTTCCGACACGCGATTAATATTTGGGGACATGCAGTCAACTTTCCTACACGTTCCAACACGTTTTTTCGACACACAGTCAATTTTTTCTGATACGCGATCAACGCTCGGACACGTTTTTTTTTAAATCTTAATTTTATTTTATTAAATAAATATAAAAAAATTAATTTATAAATTAATTTTTTCTATTATGAAATTTGATATGAAAAATTAACAAAGTATGAAAAATTATTTATATTTATGTTATGAAATTTAAATATTTGATCGGTTATATGACTTATTATATACTCTTATAGGTATTAAATAGAAGAGGAAGAATATTCTTAATACCAAAATTTTCTACTTCTAACTTATTACCTATCTAATCACCATTGATCAAAGAGAGATAATGTTAAAAAGTTTTTGAAAAAAGATAAAATATTGATCTAATAGTGATTAGATAGGTAGTGAGTTAGTAGTAGAAGATTTTGGTAGTAAGAATATCCCTCCTCTAAATATGAATTATATTATATATATTAAAAAATTTATTTAATATCAAAACGTATCCCAACGTGTCGAAATATGATATTTTTTATAATTAACTTGTCGGCGTATCGTGTCCCGTGTCAGTGTCTGTGCATCATAGCTATATATAACATAAATGATGAGCGATACTTTAAATTTTAATTTTAAAATTTAATTTAATCCAAACGATCGAAGTTTTAAAATCAATTTTCTAAATCAATTCTTGGCTTTTTGACCATTGTAGCCCTTATGTAATAATTAATTACCCTATTGACCTTGATTATAAACTATTTCAAAAATTTAACCTCTCCAGAAAACATAACACCAATCTGCCCCTGTTTGACCAAACCTACCCGGGTACCCCTTCCCTACCCGGGTAGATTTTGAAAATTTTTATCTACCTAGGTAGGAAGGGGGTACCCGGGTATATTTCTTGAATCTGAAAAATGTTTGAATTATTTACCCGGATAAGGAGGCGGGTACCCGGGTAAATAATCCAGATTGGAAAACGAGCAAGGATGGTGTCATGCCAACTGAAGAACAACAACTCCAAATTGAAAATGCCAAACTCAAAGCTGAGGTTTGTGTCCACAAAACTCAAGAAACATAGGTTATAATTACTTTTCTGATTTTCTATATATATAAAATCCAGGTTGAAAATTACACTCTTAGAACATTTGTTGGTATAGAAATACACCCGGGTACGCAATTATCGCTGTCTTCAGTGCCTGCCTCAGAAATTGCGGTCTTCGGTAGCTCAATGTCACGTGAAACGTTAACATTAAAAGTAAAACAAAACCAAATCTTGACCTATTATACTGAGCAACTTAACAAAAAAGAGGTTTCAAGAATAAGATAGTTTGATCGTTGTTGTAGAGAGAAATGGCTGGTAATGCAAATAGGAGATTGGGCGTGGCTGTGGATTTCTCACCATGCAGCATCAAAGCACTAAAATGGACGGTGGATAATGTTGTCAAAGAAGGGGATCACCTCATTCTTGTTATCATTCGCACCTCAGAATACTACGAGCACGGCGAGATGCAGCTCTGGGAAGCCACCGGCTCACGTTAGTAATCTCTGTTACCATGCTTCTATACGTGTTGCAATTCATGTACCCGAAATATATATACGAGCTTATAGAACAAAAAATTCAATTCGGAGTTGTTGTTCTTCAGTTGGCATGGCACCATCTCTGCTTGTTTTTTAATCTGGATTATTTACCCGGGTACCCGCCTCCCTACCCGGATAAATAATTCAAACATTTTCCCAGATTCAAGAAATCTACCCGGGTAGGGAAGGGGTACCCGGGTAGCCTTGGTCAAACAGGGGCAGATTGGTGTTATGTTTTCAAGTGAGGTTTAATTTTTGAAATAATTTATAATCAAGATCAATTTAGTAATTAATTATTACATAAAGGCTACAATGGTCAAAAAGCCTCAATTCTTCTATAACAAAGTTTTTACGGCCCTTTTTTATTTGGAAAGACTTTTTTTTGCATTCTTTCACAATCGATTTCTTAACACTTTGTTGGTAAGTAACGTTATCGCTTTTAACAATTAGTTTTTTACTATTTAATTCAAAA
Source organism: Gastrolobium villosum (assembly GCA_032173675.1). Taxonomy (NCBI): domain Eukaryota; kingdom Viridiplantae; phylum Streptophyta; class Magnoliopsida; order Fabales; family Fabaceae; genus Gastrolobium; species Gastrolobium villosum. Next base: position 6,122 of record JAVKPL010008491.1, on the reverse strand, counting down.
CATAACCATACTGCCTCGTTCTAAATTAGTTAACATTTATCAGCAAATCTTTGTACTTACCAGTGTTGCTGATGTTCAGACAGGTTAGAGGTGAGTAAAGCTACTCACGGAACTACATACAAACAGTTTTCTACAAGCCACTTATGCAACAAAGCCAGCTTAAGAAGTGTTATTCTATCAATAATGCTTCAATTAGGAAGTGTATACATTATTTGTAAAAAAGCAATAACAAACCTGTCGTTAAAAGTCATCCCTCAGAAATTCTAATCGAGATATTTCAGGTTACTGCGAACTGTCAAATGTACGAGTAGCTTTCATATTCTTTTGCCAAAAGTTTGGGCTGAGCGTGCCAATTCGCTTTTTGTAAAAGTATATACCACAAAGGAAAGAAAAGAAAAATGATAATGGAAGAAATTTTATAGGTTTCTTCAAGATTAAAAGGCCAGTGAATAAACTGTAAAGGTCATCTAGTTTGTAAGATCCAACTGTGTCAACCTAAAACTTTTTGGTAATCCTTCGTTAATAAGTCATCTAAAAAAATATCGCAGTAAAACTTAAGACTTACAACATGCTTTGACCTTGGAACAGGATGACTTCCCAACTCCTAATTTTTTTTTTTTAAATAAAAAAGGACAGTGAACTTCAAATTTTGAACTGCAACATTTATCATAGCTCTTCATAGAAGATATTAGGGGCAACATAATAATATTTGGATAGCAAACAAATTAGTTCTTCGTATGATATAAATAAGTAGATGGTAGGATTGCTATGACCCATTTGCCACAAAGCTCGTCATTGTTTCTAAGGTAAAAATGAAAGATACCCAGCTCGCTCTGGATATCAATTTTTTGAACTGCCTTCATGAGATCCCGAACTTATAAATATCTAATAAAATCTGTCTTAAAATAGATAAACGCATTTTCAACTTACTGTTTGCATTCTTTCCCATTGACTATTAAAAGGAACTCAGTCTGCATGTAACCAAAAAAAAAAAAAAAAAAAAAACAACCACCAAAAAACAAAGGAACTCGGTCTGCATTACTGCTGACTTGAAGTAGAAGTATAGAGTAAAACTTCAAAAGTTGAAACATGATATTATCTGTGTGCAATGTTAACTAGCTGTATATACAATGAAGTTCAGATACATAAACTCCATGAATCACTGGCCTAAAACACACTGCATTTCCTCATGGACCTCGACATTCAAAAGCTTCTTCATAAAATCTGCCATGAGACACACTGTTTTATTTCAACTATTTGATAAAAAATGGGAATATTATCATACAAAGATGATATGGGGATTCATTCAAAGGAGCTCGGTTGCCTCGAGGCCTTAAAAAAATTTCTTCCACCGTTCATTTGATGTTTATTGATTCATTCCTTCCGCTGATCAACTCAGGTCAGCAACAAATCCCAAGGAGACTTATTGCAAAACATGTTTGTGTCACCCTCTATGCCGTAAAGTACACTTGCTGGAATAAGGAGCCGATATAATTCTGTTTGAGAGAATACTCCTGAAACAGACATTTCTGAGATCATTTTTTCTATTAAATTAAAGAGTGAAGTAATACCAATCTCTAATTTTAATTGCTTCATGCCTTTCCTCTTTCCTAGTCTAGTTAAAACTTGTGTCATATGTAATAATATTCATTTTCCATGCCTTTCCTCATTCCTAGTCTATTTAAAACTTGTGTCATATGTAATAATATTCATTTTGCATATCTTCAATTACAAAATCCAAGAGAGATGTTAAGAGCGCACCTGGGTTTTAGTTGAAAAATTATCAGGGACAGTCACGAGAAGGGAACCTTCAACTAACTTCCAAGTGATTGATCTTTGCCTTCAACGTACTGCTCATACAAAGAATGATATTTTGCTGGTATGTAATCCTTGAAGCTGTTGAACACAAGACGATAAAGGATAAGATGATTTAACATCAGATATTTCAATTTGATCAAATGGCAAGAATATCAAATGACTCCGTGCGTTACACTTTAGAATATCAAATGACTTGGCTCATGCATTACGATTATACAGGACAAGATGTTATATGAGTTGCAATTACTTTCACCGTCAAATACCCAGAACTCTCAATAATAACACAAAGATCGACTAGTAATGAATGGTTACAAGGACCACGCTTAATAACAAAAAAGGTCACTACTTACCAAAAAAAAAAAAGGTCACTTATAATATTGTACTTTCACTAAATACCTTTTAAGGAGAGGAAGCCTCTCGGGTCCACTGAACAATCTAGAAATGCATTGTAAAACTTCGCTAATCTTCATAGCTTTGGTCTTAAGAGCCTTCATATAACCCACAAAGTCTATATATTCTGTAGCACTAAGCTTATCTCGAACCTGTAGAGCAAGGTTAAAACAAAGTATCCTTACTCCAAAATTCTCATCAATATATTTGATGAGAAAGCAACATCAAATTTTAACGTCATGTTGGCCAACGGCAAGGATTGAGGTTACAGAAAAAAAGAATCCCTCCATTCCTTTCTATCTTTTTTCTTTCAAAAAAAATAAATAAAATCTTTTATTTAAAAAAATCTTTCTAGTCTCTGGTCCTGATCCAATAACTATAAGGATTAGCACATTTTTTCAAACCCACAACTCATTATGCAACACTTCTAACATTAAAATAAGACTGACTAGATCAGACCTCAGTAAGAAAAAAATCCAAGCCCAACTACAAGTCTTGAGGAATGATCGTAAAAATGAACAAGATATTGCAATAATTAGGAACATACCATTAAAATTTAATGCAAACTGATCCAGCAGATTCGTTGAACTAACAGCAAATAAATAGGAATAGAAATTTCCCGTTTAGGTTTTGTAAGAATTACGCAAACCGATGTCAAAATTAAGACCACATCTGATCATGTGCTTACTGCTCATGTTTGTATATTTGATTGGATTCTCTTGCATATTGGCTTTAATCATGAATTTTCTTTTAGTTCCAGTTATTGCTAGTTATTGCATTCCACACTCCTCATGCTATATGCAGATCCATGTATCACATATAATGCCATTACCTGAGCAAGGAATGCTGAACCTTGGGTTTCATGACTTGCAGAAGGTGCAGAATCAGTAGGAAGATTGACATTTTGTCTAACGAACTCAAGACTTCTACTTTGGGAGGTCCCATCACCTTTACATCGCAGATTACCATCTTGAACATTTTGACTAGCTATATTATCAATCAACAGATCTATCATGATTGAAAGGATTACAAACTGAATTGAGAGCTGTAAGATTCAAAAAAATTGTACCAGATGATGAATGCTCATTAGAATTTCCAAAATGTTGCTTTAAGTCATACTCTCCAGCTATAAATCGACGCTTCTTGGCAGAACAAGGTTTTATCAGCGTTTCCTTTGATTTTTCACCCAGTTCGCAACTGTCAGACAAATCAACCGCATCACATTCTCGTGAGAGCATGGTCTTCCTTCCATGCAAAACTGTGCCACATATATCTCTTGAACTTTCACAACCTACAATCTTGCAATTGTCAGAAGCAAGAGATGAGCGATTGGCAGGCACAATTTCCCCCGCGAATGAAGTACAGCCTTTTTTAGTATCAAGCAAAGATGAAGCTTTCAGAGAGCTATTTCGAGCCACTGGTGTAGTCTGCATATACAATCATTGATAAGCTGGAGGGCCAAATAATAGGATTATATGATTCAAAAAATATATTTATCTTTACAGTGCACAATCAAGGAGTTACCAGAGGCGACAGAAATTTTTCCACAGAAAACCTGTCCATGCAGTTCTCTGATGATGGCATTTCTCCCAGATTTCCTGTGCGATGAAGGATCATCTAGTTCAATCATATTATTAAAAAAAAAGGAAAAATCATCGAAAGAAAGAGAAGCTACTGTTTGCAAAATATTAAATTTGCATCAGTTGAAGGCTGCACGGCTGGAATATAACCATTCGTCTATTATAGATTTACTATAGCAATTCACTTGCAACCAAAACGTTACATTCAAATAACACACAGTAACTTTTATGGTAAAACTCATTTAAACCAGTATGGACCACAAAAATGTTAGGAAAATGAAACTAATTTAATGGAAAGAGTTACCAAACAACTTCAGTATGGACCACAAACCATTATTCACAGTTAGCAGACTTTTTGAGTTATGCAAAGCCCGTCTGATCATGTAACTCCACTCATGTATCCTATTGTGATCCAATATCACATTGCAGGCAACTCATATTTCCCTCCCTCATTATGAAAAATAAAAATCTGATTTACTACAGATTCAACTGCCAATTTACAAAATTAGAAACCATACCCATTGCCCTTCCAAAAAACAAAATACAATACTTTAGTGTAACGATCACAAAACAAGGTAGGGACCACAAGTCAACGCACAATGAAAGCCAACAGAATGTATTACTAGAAGACACTGACCCTCATTTTCAGCTTTTAATAATGACAGCTTTTTAGGACCCTGGGTTCCTCCATCCCGGAAAAATCGAGTTAGAGTAAAAACGACTTCTCCAAATCTTGAGAAAGACTGCAAGATTGGAAATCAATTAGTACAAAATATATGTAATCCAAAAAGAAAAGACAACTCCAGTGCAGAACCTTGATGTGAGGTTGTATCCAACGTGAGACTTGGGACTGACGATGAGGATGTGCAAACCTGTAAATCATTCAGTCCTCAGCCAAAATTGGTAAAACAACAAAGGCCCAATTAATAATATTGAGATTTAATAGAGAAAAAGAATAATTACACCTAGCATCTTGACACGTGTTAGTTGGCTTTTGTATTACTAATGCATATATTGACATTTGAGATATTTATTTCAGTAAATTTAGATAAGAAGAAATTTAAGTGGTTCATATCATATTATCATGACAATAACCAACTTACGTTAATAATTCACTCAGTTTATAGATTTAGATAGAACACCACTCGGAAATCTATAGAAATTTGTCAGGATCAAAACGAGCCACTGACTTTCAATTATCTATAAGACAAAAAACCAACCGGTTCAATTTTTTTCTTTAAAAAAGTAAGACAGAGAATGGAGAGCTACTAATTGTAAAAATCAATACAACCCAAGTTAGGTAAGACTACATTACTGATTTTTATATTATCTTTCTCTAACACACCTCCTCGCACAAGAGCCCATTAGACTTGAAGGATGTATAATGCATCAAGTCACGCCTACCTATGCTAAGAAATTCTACAATATTTAATTTTAATTATTTATTATTTATTAATGGAATGGAGGGCGGTAAGAATCAAACTCGTGACTATTTAGTCATAGAGGCCTTGAAACCATGTAAAAATCAATTCAACCCAAAAGCTAAAACTATTAGGTAAGGCTACATTAATAATTTTTATATTATCTTTACTAATCAAAGCTTATGTTACTTTGCTAGTAGTACCAATATATGTATTTTGAAGAAAATTTGACAAGGTTAAAACCTTTCATCACAGAAAATAATTGCTCCATAGTCGTGGCGATGGCGAATTACACGTCCAACAGCTTGATTCACAGCTCGAGAGGCTTGCTGGTTATACCATTCGTCTCCAGTTAAAACCTGCTTAAATTCCATATAAATGAGTACATATACTGCATAAAGTGTACAACTTTTATGTCAAGTGAAACCAACATAACCTTGGACAACCCCTCTGTGTCTGAGATTGTTGATCCAAGTATTCACGTTTTAGACGAACCTGTACACAATACATGCATTTGATTAACATACATACATAACTAATAGTAATAGAACTATATGGCGTGCTTAATGAATGCAATAATAGACCAATTTTCAAGGCAAACTAAGGAAAGAATGAGAAAGGATTTTTTCTTTTTTCATAAAGAAAGGGAAAATACTATCAAACCTTAGGATCAGTGCATGTGGCAAATGGTAAACCAGTAATTATCACAGCTCTTCCAGCATGATCCGCAAAATCTAATCCTTCACTTACCTGTTAAAATAACCATTGGCACAAATGAACTTCAGATTCAGATGCCACATCTAAGTGAGGCAGTAAGCTACATTCGCTTTGCAGTACAATTTCAGGTATAATGCTTCTTTTATAAACCTTTCCTCCTTAATTACATATATCACTAAATATTTTATATGATATA
>JAVKPL010008490.1:0-33100 GCA_032173675.1 Gastrolobium villosum | reverse complement strand
TAATAGTAATAAAAATAATAAGACTCAAAGTAATAGCAAGGTAACTTGCTGGCTGTGCCATAAAGAAGGGCACGTGAAGAAAAACTGCCCTGATCTTAAAAATAAGAATCAATCCTCTAACTCAAATAAAACTGAGTGTGCCAATTATTTGAGTGGCTATGATAGTGTTGAGGTGTTAGCACTGTCATGTGTCTCTCATGAGGAGGAATAAGTGATAGATTCTGGCTGCACCTTCCACATGACTCCTAGGAGAGATTACCTTTGGGGATATAAACCCCTAGAATGTGGTAAGGTCCTCATGGGGAATGACCATACCTGTGAAGTGACTAGAGTAGGGGCTCTAAAACTTAAATTGGGTGATGGTTCTCTCAAAATCCTAAAAAATGTTAGGCATGTTCCAAACCTTAGGAGAAATCTAATATCTCTTGGGATGTTAGACGCCACTGGTTTCTCCTTCAATAGTCAAAGATGGTATCTTAAGGTGCTTAAGGGTTCCCTTGTGTCCCTAAAGGAGAAGCTAGTAGATGGTTTGTACATTTTGGAGGGTGAGGCAGTTACACAAGCCTCGTGTGTGGCCTCAAAGAGCCATGATGAGTCCTTCCATTGGCATAAAAGGTTAGGACATATCAGCAACCAAGGGTTGCAAGAGTTATGTAAGCAAGGATTACTTTCTTTAAAAAAATTTAAAGATCTTATTTTCTGTGAAAACTGAGTTCTAGGAAAATCACATCGATTACCTTTTAACACGGCAAGTAGCATGGCTGAAAGTATCCTTGAATACATACACTCTGACTTGTGGGGCTCTCCAAATGTGCCAAATTCTCTTTCTGGCTCTCATTATTTTCTATCCATGGTTGACTCTTATTCAAGAAGGGTGTGGACCATGTTCCTTAAGCAAAAGGACCAAGCCTTTGAAAGCTTTAAGGAATGGAAAAACCTGGTTGAAAACAAGTCTGGGAAGAGGGTTAAGGTATTGAGAACTGATAATGGCCTGGAATTCTGTAGTAATCAATTTAATGATTATTGCAAACATAATGGGATTACAAGGCACAGAACATGTGCTGACACACCACAACAAAATGGTGTGGCTGAGAGGATGAATATGTCAATATTGAATAAGGTCAAATGTATTTTGGCCGAATCTGGCCTAAATAAATCTTTTTGGGCATAAGCTATTTCAACAGCCTGTTATGTAATTAATAGGTCACCAGCATCTGCCCTACATCTTAAAACCCTTGTGGAACTGTGGTCAAATAAACCTCCCAGCTTAAATCACTTAAAGCCTTTTTGTTGTCTTGCTTATGTGCACTCTAAGCAAGATAAACTAAGTCCTAGGGCCCTTAAAGCAGTCTTTATAGGATACCCTATGGGTATAAAAGGCTACAAGGTTTGGCTAATTGCTGAAAGGAGATGCATTGTTAGTAGAGATGTCATCTTTGATGAGGTCACTTTCTAAAAAGATATTTCAAAGGAGAAAAGTGTAATGCATTCTCCGGATAAAGTAAGGCCGGAGGTGGAGAGATCTAACCTTGCTAGGCAGATCCCTGATCAGCTAGATCCTTTGGAGGATCAAACTGATGATGATGAGCATGCGGGGGAGGCTCATCAACCCTCGGATGTTCAAGAAGGGACACCACCTGCAGATAATCATGAGGATTCTAATCTTTCTGATTATCTGTTAACTAGTGATAGAACTAGGAGGGTCATTAGACCCCTTAGTAGGTTTTCCCATTCCGATATAATAGCTTTTGCCTTGCAGGTTGCTAGTGAGGTGGATGAAGAAGAACCATCTTCATTTAAAGAGGCCATGGAGATGAGCACAAGAGACCAGTGGCTCAAAGCAATGAAGGAGGAAATGGCATCTTTGGAAAAGAACCAGACCTGGGTTCTTGTGGACAAACCAAAGAGTAAAAAGGTAATTGGTTGTAGGTGGGTATTTAGATGGAGCGCACGACGAGGGAAGAACAGAGGATGAATAAGCCGAAGAAAAAAAATCGAAGATGCAGATATAATCAAAGTAGAAGAAGAAAAGGAAAAAAGAAGATACAGATGAAGAAGAATCAGAAGAGAAAGGGAAAGAAAATGAAGAAGAAAAATAGCCAAAAGAGGCGGACGAAGAAGAACGAATAGAGATTAAAGAAGAACCAGAAAAAAAACATGGTGCAAAAGCAAACAGAAGTATAAAGACATGCAGTAGAGGATCGAAAATCAGAAGAAGAAGCAAAAGAAAAAGAAATTGAAGCTGCAGAAGAAATCGAAGAAAAATCAAAAGCAGAAGTGAAAGCAGAAAAAGAAGAGGTACAAGAGCAGCAGCAAAAACCAGTGGTGTTCATGGCTGAAGGGGCAGAAAGGGTATTACAAGGATTGGATCAATTTTTTGACCTAATGGGCCAAACCCAAAAGAATACTGTGTTAAGAAAAAAAAGATGGATTATATCCAACTCATCAAGATAACTTCATTAACTTGGTTGGACCAAGGCCCAAAAATCGAAGTGGTTAAAACTGAGTTAGCGCTTCAAATAGAAATGGGTCAAGGCAAAAGCAAGCTAAATGGGCCAGAATTAGTTGATCAATTCAAAGGGATGCAATATGTGTGGGATTTTTCTTTATGGCTAAAACACATTAAAGTTAATGGAGCCTCCAAAAGACTTTGTTCTATGGGCAGAAATGCCATTAAAAATAGAACACTATGATTCAAGCAATGGGACCCAGGTGGAAGTTTTTAAAAATAGAACACTATGATTCAAGCAATGGGACCCAGGTGGAAGTTTTTTTATATATCATTTATTATCATTCCTTCACCTTGAGGACAAGGTGAATTTTAAAGGGGGAGTATTGATGGGTCATGGGCCTAAAAATAGTGAATTAGTTAGTTTGTTATGTAACTATTGTAGAATATTCCTAAAATATAGGATAAAATGTAGGAAGTGTGATAGTGTGAGTATGCATGTATTCAGAATATTTGTTGTGGGGTTTTGGGAAAGAATCTCTTGGGATCTCTTTTAGGTATTTGGCTTTAGAGTGAGTTAGGTCTTTTGGTGTGTATTTTTTGCATTTTATTTTGTATCAGTGTAACAGCCCGTTGTACACCGGTATTGTTATCATTAATTATGATATTTAGCACAGTTACAATCACAACAATTTATCTTGTGAAAATACGGGTAAACTTTTTCCGTTTATTACGCAAACATTTAAAATCAGAAAAGCGTAATAAATCAAAGTTGTGACCGTAACCGTTACACACTGCGGAAGACTTGATTTCATCATTCACATAATTTATTTTACTTATTATCCATCAATGGGGTTACCTTAAACTCATTACATTATCATATCTTTTGTACATTTATTACCTATCTGAACTCCCCTACACAGATGACTTGTTGAGAGGTTGCCAAGTGGCTCCCATAAACCAACAAGGCAAAACTCGTTCTATCCATTTTTATCACTAAATGTCTTAACCATTTTATTTACTCCAACAATTTTAAACCTATCAAATACTTCTCATCTCTTATTATGTTATAGATTTTTTCCTTAGCTTCACGTGGGTTCAAACCGCGCTCAATTCTGAGCACCGTAGCTCAAGATATGTGTTTTTTAAAAAACAACGTAATATTTTCCTGACACCGGCGCCGGGTGGCGCCATTTGGCGCCAGTTTGCGCCACAACTCATTTTTTTACAGAACAATGGCGCCAGTTGGCGCCACAACACTGTCATTTTTTGGTTTTCACAGCTTTAACACCTATGCAGGGCAATCTAGGGGCCTGTGTTCCTGACCTTCTACAGTCCAATTCCTAACTCCGTTTAATCTCAATTTTTGACACGGTGAAGAGGGTAACACCATCTTCAAAATGGTCCAAGGCACATACCAATTGGACCACAATGGAGGGAGATATGTTCTCCCAAAGTTCGCTAAAAATATGTCAATTTTCCCGAAAATTGGCCATAGTCCCTTTGTTTTTACCAAGATCCTCCATTTGCTAAGGCCACCTAAAAACATCAAAATACATAACACTAATTGGGTGGCACACACAAGGACCAACAAGCCTTGGGGCACTTACAACCCATCACAGTCCAGTTTACATGTTCAATTCTTATGAAGTTCCAATCACGAGGTTCAATTTCATGCATTGGTTAATCACATACTTAATCAATCCTAAAATAGGCCTAAGGCCCTTACATCATATCATACATGCTCCAAATACATCATAAGTGGCTATGGATAAAATCCCATGCTCACTCAAAGTATACAAATATATCAAGGCATGAATAGAAATCAAAATACAAGACTTAGAAAGTAATCATGAACACTACAAAAGCATGGAAAACTCAACATGCAATATGTTCATGATCCAAGTCTCAAAATACTACATAACATGATATGTGCATCAAATAGACTCCTCCAAAATGCCATGCTAGCCCAATGCACCACATGCAACAGCCATGCACTAAGTGGGCTTCTTGCCCGAAGTTCCTCCGTGCTCATAATGCCCTGAAATGATGTCCCCAAATGCGGGGTGAGATATACAAATATATCTCAGTAAACCAAGGGTACTAGAGGCTTTCTCCACCCCATGGCTCACTCAATGTGCAACAATAACATTATGCAATATGCATGATATACAATACCACAAACAACTGGGGACAACCCAAGAACATCCACATTAGGATTACGTTCGAGGACCCCATCATATAACTCCCGCGAACCTTCTTGGTGCCTCTCCCATGGATGAGACGACCCCATGGCAAAACCCAACTGGAACTCCTCATGAGCCTTATCCAGCAGAAGTCCCACGTTCGGATCATCCTGGTGCCGCTCCTAGAGTCGGCCCCACGGCAAAACGCGACTGGAATCCTTAACGGAATGTCCAGCGGATGTCCAAACCAACACACGTCTACCGGCCAGAGACCACACAATTTCACACATAACAAGCAATAATGCATGAAAACACATAATCACACAATGCTATAAACACAAAATCCAACCACAACCATCGACTAGGTGTGGTGGAGCACACAAGGGATTGAACCCCAGTTCCAAGGGTTTACCTCAACACCGAGAGTCTCGTTCCACATGTACGCTCCAAGTCAATCTTCCACAATCACGTCCGTGTGAGGCACCCTACAATGATCAACATCTTACCACATTACTCAACATCTCAAATTCATGACACTTCACTTTTTTTTTCTAAGTTATAAATCCCATTTTTTCACCTAAATTTTTTATGGCATTTCTAGCTCACACACGTCATTCTAAGACATTTTCATCTAATACCATTTTTCCATTTGAGCTCCCTATCATCACACATCTAAGATTAAAGACTTAGAGTTCATATTTTTGGATCTACAAAATCAACCGTAAAAATACTACAAATATACTCACGATCAAAGCTTGACACTCCTCCAAGGCTTATCCAAGCAATGAGAGATCCAATGCCTCCAAGAACACCAATATCCCGAATAAATTCGAATCTTCCCTTGCCCAATAGCGCCCCAAAGAGGTTATTTCAAGACTTGAGAGTATCACCAATGGCTTTAGAATGTGTTTTCCAATGAATTTCAACACAAAAACCAAAGTATTTGGTTGAGAAATCAACAAATGGTGAAGGAGGGGAGATTGGGGGTTTTCATGGAGGAAATGAAAGGAAGCTATGGGATGAAGAAGAGAAAAAGGAGAGAGAGGGCGTGAGGTGGCTGAGGGAAGAAGGAAGCTCAAGTGGATTTGGGTCCAGCGGGTCCCACATGCGATTTAACTTTAATCCAATCGACAATTCCGACCACAGATTCCTAATCTACTTATTTTTCCGGTGCATGACATATTTTTGTTTCCTAAAAATATTGATAAAAATTTCACACTTATCGGTACACTTATACCGCAGTATTTTACACCAGAAAATCACTATTCATCGATTTTTCACAAATTTGCCTATTCACTCAATTTTTCGCCCTGAGTCCGTTTCCGGCATTATTTTTGTCATATGAAGTCTCCTACTCAATTTTTATGCCTAGGGATTCGTGTTTGGTAATTTACCATTTTGCCCATTTTGGCCTTAATTCTTGGATTTTCACTAATCCTTCCATTTTAAATTCACAATATCATACAAAACACACATTTAAATTTATGAGGTGTTATATTCACCCCTCCTTTTTGAAATTTTTTCCGCAAAATTAAATCATACCTGTCCGTTAACTCAGGATACAGTCGGAGAATCTCGTCCTCCCACTCCCAAGTAGCCTCCTCAGGTGTGCGCCATCCCACTGAATCTTCAGCATGGGAATAACTTTACTTCTCAACCTTTTTTCACTGCGGTCCAGTATTGTAATAGGACCAATGGGAGTCTTCAAATTCTCTCTGATTTCAATATTATCTGGTATCACCACATGTGATTCATCCGGAACATAACGTCACAACTGCGACACATGAAAAACATCATGTAGATTGGACAATTGAGGGGGGAAGGCAAGTTGATAGGCCACCAATCCTACTCTTTTCATAATTTGATACTGTAAAGTCACACATCGGTTGGAAAGGAGAACAAAGCATGCCATATATATGGGTGTGGAAACCTTTCCTAGTGGAGGCCTTTTGGGGGTAACCCCAAAACGTAAAACCGTGAGTTTCGGCGGGCCCGACGGTGGCCGGAGCAAAGCGGACAATATCTGCTACAGGGTTTGGGGCTGTTACAAGTGGTATCAGAGCCTGGCCCTGGACCGGCGTGTACAGCGGGGACGCTGTATTCCCAGTGGGGGAGGATGTAATGTCCCACATCGGTTGGTAAGGGGAACGAAGCATGCCATATATATGGGTGTGGATACCTTACCTTGTGGAGGCCTTTTGGGGGTAACCCCAGAACGTAAAACCGTGAGTCCCGGAAGGGGGGCAAAGCGGACAATATCTGCTATAGGGATTGAGGTTGTTACAAATGGTATCAGAGCCTGGTCCTGGACCGATGTGTACAGCGGGGACGCTGTATTCCCAGTGGGGGAGGATGTAAAGTTCCACATCGGTTGGAAAGGAGAACAAAGCATGCCATATATATGGGTGTGGAAACCTTTCCTAGTGGAGGCCTTTTGGGGGTAACCCCAAAACGTAAAACCGTGAGTTTCGGCGGGCCCGAGGGTGGCCGGAGCAAAGCGGACAATATCTGCTACAGGGTTTGGGGCTGTTACAGATACGGTCCAATGAACCGAGGACTCAGCTTCCTCACTCCCAACGCACGGCCAACACCCGTGACCGGAGACAATCGTACAAAAACGTGGTCACCTTCGTCGAATTCTAGCGGTCTATGCTTATTATCATAGTAGCTTTTCTGCCGATTCTGTGCCTGTTTCAATTTCTCTCTGATCCTTTCTATTTGCACTGTTGTTTCCTGCACAAAATTCGGACCAAATCTTTCTTTATCGCCTACCTCAGTCCAACAAGTGGGAGTACGACACCTCCTCCCATACAATACCTCATACGGTGCCATACCCAGACTGGAGTGAAAACTATTATTATAAGAAAACTCCACCAATGGCAAGTACCTATCCCAAGCAGTACCCTGTTCCAATGTGCAAGCTCTCAACATATCCTCAAGTGTCTGTATGGTCCTTTCAGTCTGACCATCAGTCTGCGGGTGATACGCAGTGCTCAGTCGAAGCTGAGTGCCAAAAGCCTACTGTAAGGCTCCCCAAAAACGTGAAGTAAACTTCGGGTCCCGATCACTGACAATGCTAATCGGTATCCCATGGAGCCTAACAATCTCGTTAACATACAACTTTGCCAATCTCTCTGTGGTGAAATCCACCCGTACTGCTAGAAAATGTGCAGACTTCGTAAGTCGATCCACAATAACCCAAATCGAATCGTAACCAGCCTGAGTTCGAGGCAATCCAACAACAAAATCCATAGAAATACTCTCCCATTTCCATTCTGGTATATCCAGCGGCTGAAGTAACCCAACAGGTTTTTGATGTTCTATCTTTACTTTCTGACAAACCAAGCACTTAGATACGTACTCAGCAACATCCCTCTTCATCCCAGGCCACCAGAACTTAACTTTTAAATCTTGGTACATTTTTATGGCACCTGGGTGGATAGCATATTGACCCTTATGGGCCTCCGTCATAACTTCCTCTGCAAGCTCATTGGGCACAACAATCCTGCCCTGATATAATAATAACCCCTGTTCATTAACAGATATGCCACTATGGCCTTTCAAATATTTAATACTTTCATTCCGGATCTGAGTCTCTTTAATCTTCTCGTGTAGCTCGTTCTCAATCTGTGTCAACTCCATATCACAAATCCCTCCTGCAAAGAAATCCGTTATTTTCATGTCTCGGAATTTCTCAATCGCTTCATTGTCCCACATCATCATATGAGATAAATTGACAGATTTCCTACTCAACGCATCTGCCACCACATTAGCCTTTCCCGGGTGGTATTTCAGCTCAAAGTCATAGTCTTTTAAGAATTCAACCCATCTTCACTGCCTCATATTCAGCTCCTTTTGATCAAACAAATATTTCAAGCTTTTATGATCACTGAACACAGCAAATTTCATCCCATACAGAAAATGTCTCCAGATTTTCAAGGCGAACACAATAGCAGCCAGTTTTAAGTCGTGTGTCGGATAATTCTCTTCATGTGGCTTTAACTGTCTAGACGCATAAGCAATCACTTTTCCTTCATGCATTAATACGCTCCCTAAAACCTTCTTGGAAGAATCACAATATAAAACAAATTCACCCTCAGGATCGGGAAGAGTTAACACCGGAGCAGTGGTCAACTTCTCTTTGAGTGTCAGAAAATAGTCTTCATACTCCTGGGTCTACACAAAAGGAGTATCCTTTCGTGTCAATCGGGTCAACGGCAGAACCATTGTAGAAAACCCCTGTATAAATCGGCGATAATAACCAGCGAGCCCTAGAAAGCTCCTGATCCCAATCACAGTCTTAGGTCATTCCCAGTCGCTTACCGCTTCAATCTTGCTTGGATCCACTGCAACACCACTTGCAGAAATAACATGACCCAGAAATTGCACCTCAGACAACTAGAATCCACACTTAGACGGTTTAGCATAAAATTTCTTATCCTTCAACACTTGCAACACAGTCCTCAGATGATCGGTGTTCTCCTCTTTACTCTTAGAATAGATCAAGATGTCGTCAATAAATACAATTACAAACTGGTCCAAATACGGTTAAAAGATGCGATTCATATAATCCATGAACACCGCAGGGGCATTAGTAAGCCCAAAAGGAATCACTTGGTATTCAAAATGTCCATATCTGGATCGGAAGGCTGTTTTAGATACATCCTCCGGCTTAATCCGAATCTGATGATATCCTGACCGGAGATCAATCTTAGAAAATACACAGGCACCCCTCAACTGATCTAATAAATCATCAATGCGCGGCAACAGGTACCTGTTCTTAATCTTCACTTTATTCAACTGTCGGTAGTCAGTACATAATCTCATGCTACCATCCTTTTTCTTCACAAATATTACCGGTGCTCCCCACGGAGACACACTCGGCCTGATAAAATTCTTTGCAGATAGTTCTTCAATGTGCTGCTTCAACTCAGCCAACTCAAGTGGCGACATCCGGTATGGAGCCAAGGAGATCGGCCCCACACCAGGCAATAGGTCAATAGAGAATTCAATCTCTCTCTCAGGCGGAAATTCCAGTATCTCATCAGGGAATACATCCTCAAACTCATTAACAACCGGAATAGAAGAAATCTCATCCTTTTTGTCACCAACCAACCCACCCAAAAGGACATAACCCAGATCCCCAGCCTTCAAGGCTTTCAAAGTTTGACTAACAGACAAATACAAAGACGGACAAACAGGCGGCCTCTCGTGAGATAATATCAACCTCTTTCCGCAGCAATCAATCATTGCACAGTTCTGAGATAACCAATCCATCCCCAATATCAAATTGACAGAGGCCAGGGGTAAGATAATTAAATCAATCGTGTAACCCCTGCCTAAATAGGTAAACTTCACATTTTCGCAAATCCAGGATGATTCACTAACCTCTCCTGTAGCGGTAGTAATACGCATCGGAGGAGTCATTCGTGTTGTTGTTAAGTCCAACACTTTAGCCACATAGTCCAAAAGAATGCATTGCTCCCGAATCAAATAACACAGACAAATCAACATTAGAGAGGAAAATTATACCTTTTACCAAATTCGGAGCCTTTTCAGTATGTTGCGCATTCGTAGTATATACTCGTCCAACGGTAGGAATAGCAGCAGCAGGAGTAGTAGTAGTCGCAGTCGGCAAGGCCTGCAGATTCGCAGCCTGTCCCGTAGAAGATGGACAACTCCTAGCAAAATGGCCAGTATGACCACATTTAAAACAAGCCCCCGGGCCAGCACCACATACACCTTTGTGGTATTTCTTGCACTTCCCACATTGTGGGGTATAATATTTGTCCACAGTTCCACCACTAGGGGTCCCACCCCTCTTGAATTGCCCAGGAGGCTGCCTTACATGCAACCCCCTGCCCCTGTTATTATTATTATAGCCTCCCCTGTTACTGTTACCTGAAGGACCAGATGTCCTCTTCACTTCTTGTTCTTTTACAGCATTTGATTTCGGATACCTACCATACACAGTCTCGACCCTTTTACATTGGGTCACTAAGTCAGCAAAGTTTCTTACTACAGTATTCGACATCCTTTTTGCAATTTTTTCATTCAGCCCCCTTTGCAATTTAGTTGACAAGAATTCAGGAGTAGGTAGAGTACCTCCATAATTTGCAAACTTGACAAGTTCATTGAATTTAGCCACATAGGCATCCACTGTCATGACTCCCTGCACAAGATTATCAAACTCTCCTTGCTTTGCCTCCCGGATATCGCGGGGAAAATATTCTTCATGGAACAGCCCTTCAAACATAGCCCAAGAAATTTCCTCACCCTGAATAGCATAAGGGCGAGACACATTGTCCCACCACTCCTGGGCGTCTCCCTCCAGCATATACACATAATACAATAGCTTCTGAGGGTCTTGGCATCTCATCACCTGGAAAATATTATCCATTCCCCTCAGCCAAGTAGTAACCTCTTTCGAGTCCCTTGACCCTAGAAATGCGGGTGGCTTATGCTTCCTAAAGGATATGAGCCTACGCTCATCATCAGCATTATCAATAACCTGCCCCGCAACCCCAGTGGATTGAACAATAGAAGAAGGATCAGGAATATAGGTGGGGTCAGTGGTCTGGTGACTACCCTCACCAGTGTAGTGGCTAGCTCCACTCTCCCCCTGTTGAGGAGTAACAGACGGTGTCGGGGTAGGAGTCACCGTGGCCGTGTGTGGAGGTGAATCATTCCTCCGAGGACGATTTCTATCAGCCCTCATTTCTGCCATGAATGCTTGCATCATATCTTGATTGGTCTTCATCAGGTTTTTAGTCATATTTCTATTTGCCGCCGTTTCCGCCTGCAGAGCATTAAGGACTGCAGTGACCGGATCCGGTGCCAGAGGACCTGTACCACGTGCCCCAAGGCGACCTCGCGCCCTACTCACGATATCTGTACATGTAACACAAAGGAATAAGCTGATCAGACCCACACTGAGGAATCACATATACATTAATCATAAATAGTTCACAGATAGCTATGCAACACAAGATACAGTCATACACAATTAGAGTTCCCACACAAAACTGCTCTGATACCATAAATTGTAACAGCCCGTTGTACACAGATATTGTTATCATTAATTATGATATTTAGTGCAGCTACAATCACAACAATTCATCTTGTGAAAATACGGGTAAACTTTTTCCGTTTATTACGCAAAAATTTAAAATCAGAAAAGCATAATAAATCAAAGTTGTGACTGTAACCGTTACACACTGCGGAAGACTTGATTTCATCATTCACCTAATTTATTTTACTTATTATCCATCAATGGGGTTCCCTTAAACTCATTACATTATCATGTCTGTTGTACATTTATTATCTATCCGAAACTCCCCCTACACAGATGACTTGTTTAGAGGTTGTCAAGTGGCTCCCATAAACCAACAAGGCAAAACTCGTTCTATCCATTTTTATCACTAAATGTCTTAATCATTTTATTTACTCCAACAATTTTAAACCTATCAAATACTTCTCATTTCTTATTATGTTACAGATTTTTCCCTTAGCTTCACGTGGGTTCAAACAGCGCTCAATTCTGAGCACCGTAGCTCAAGATATGTGTTTTTTAAAAAATAACGTAATATTTTCCTGACAGCGGCGCCGGGTGGCACCAGTTTGTGCCACAACACGTTTTTTTACAGAACAATGGCGCCAGTTGGCGCCACAGTGGCGCCACAACACTGTCAATTTTTGGTTTTCACAGCTTTAACAGCTATGCAGGGCAATCTAGGGGCCTGTGTTCCCGACCTTCTACAGTCCAATTTGTAACTCCGTTTAATCTCAATTTTTGACACGGTGAAGAGGGTAACACCATCTTCAAAATGGTCCAAGGCACATACCAATTGGACCACAATGGAGGGAGATATGTTCTCCCAAAGCTCCTCCGTACTCATAATGCCCTAAAATGATGTCCCCAAACGCGGGGTGAGATATACAAATATATCTCAGTAAACCAAGGGTACTAGAGGCTTTCTCCACCCTATGGCTCACTCAATGTGCAACAATAACATTATGCAATATGCATGACATACAATACCACAAACAACTGGGGACAACCCAAGAACATCCACATTAGGATTACGTTTGAGGACCCCATCATATAACTCCCGGGAACCTTCCTGGTGCCTCTCCCATGGATGAGACGACCCCATGGCAAAACCCAACTGGAACTCCTTATGAGCCCTATCCAGCGGAAGTCCCTCGTTCGGATCATCCTGGTGCGCTCCCAGAGTCGGCCCCACGGCAAAACCCGACTGGAATCCCCAACGGAATGTCCAGCGGATGTCCAAACCAACACAGGTCTACCGGCCAGAGACCACACAATTTCACACATAACAAGCAATAATGCATGAAAACACATAATCACACAATGCTATAAACACAAAATCCAACCACAACCTTCCACTAGGTGTGGTGGAGCACACAAGGGATTGAACCCCAGTTCCAAGGGTTTACCTCAACACTGAGAGTCTCGTTCCACACGTACGCTCCAAGTCAATCTTCCACAATCACGTCCGTGTGAGGAACCCTACAATGATCAACACTATGATCAACATCTTACCACATTACTCAACATCTCAAATTCATGACACTTCACTTTTTTTTCTAAGTTATAAATCTCAATTTTTCACCTAAATTTTTCATGGCATTTCTAGCTCACACACGTCATTCTAAGACATTTTCATCTAATACCATTTTTCCATTTGAGCTCTCTATCATCACACATCTAAGATTAAAGACTTAAAGTTCATATTTTTGGATCTACAAAATCAACCGTAAAAATACTACAAATATACTCACAATCAAAGCTTGACACTCCTCCAAGGCTTATCCAAGCAATGAGAGATCCAATGCCTCTAAGAACACCAATATCCCCAATAAATTTGAATCTGCCCTTGGCCAATAGCGCCCCAAAGAGGTGATTTCAAGGCTTGAGAGTATCACCAATGGCTTTAGAATGTGTTTTCCAATGAATTTCAACACAAAAAACAAAGGATTTGGTTGAGAAACCAACAAATGGTGAAGGAGGGGAGATTGGGGGTTTTCATGGAGGAAAGGAAAGGAAGCTACGGGAAGAAGAAGAGAAAAAGGAGAGAGATGGCGTGAGGTGGCTGAGGGAAGAAGGAAGCTTAAGTGGGTTTGGGTCCCGCGGGTCCCACACGCGATTTAACTTTAATCCAATCGACAATTCCAACCACAGATTCCTAATCTACTTATTTTTCCGGTGCATGAAATATTTTTGTTTCCTAAAAATATTGATAAAAATTTCACACTTATCGGTACACTTATACCGCAGTATTTTACCCCAGAAAATCACTATTCATCGAATTTTCACAAATTTGCCTATTCACTCAATTTTTCGCCCTGAGTCCGTTTCCGGCATTATTTTTGTCATATGAAGTCTCCTACTCAATTTTTATGCCTAGGGATACGTGTTTGGTAATTTACCATTTTGCCCATTTTTGCCTTAATTCTTGGATTTTCACTAATCCTTCCATTTTAAATTCACAATATCATACAAAACACACATTTAAATTTATGATGTGTTATAGAAATCGCTGAGTATCAGCCTAGGGCTTTGTGCCCTTTAGTATTTAAAGGCCCAGCTAATTAATCACATAATATTAGCAATAATAGCTACGCTCATCTTTTTAGCCTCAAACTTGAGATTCTGAACCTACTCAATTTTCTAAGTTTTTTCATATTTTTATTTTATTTTTCGCTGCACCTTTCCGGTACGCGCTTTTCCATAGCCAGTATCAGTTTTGGCACCAGTTCTCATTATTTTGACCTGAAACTTGTTTTACAAATCCTATTTAATATTCTAGGAATATTCATGCACTTATTATAATTTTCCGGGATACTTCACCGATACGCATTTATACCGGGTAGCAGAACCGGTATCTGCATTTTTCGTCCGAAAAGCGACTTTCCGCATTATTACTCACTCACTATAATTATTAAATCCTCATAATAATTATTAGGGTCAATTATTGAATTATTTCCTAATTTTCACATTTAATTAATTAATTTCCTTAATTAACGGTGCGGGTAGAACACATGGCTTCAAGGTCCAATTTTTTCATCAAAAGGAAGTTTAAACAACATGATTAAACATAGCTATACCATATTTTACATGCATCATTAAAATTTCCACTTTTTACTTCACAAACTAACTCATTTTCAAGAAACTACAAAGGAAATGGCTTGTAGTTACCTATGAACCTTTGAAACTAGAAAAATGGGGAAGCTTTGAAGACTTTAAAGGTGCTCTAAGCCATTGACTCAATGGTGCAAGAAAATCCCATTCCAAGGTAGGTTCTTTCTTCACAAAGTTTGGTTCTTGGAGCGTCAGAATCCCAATTTCACTCTAAGAACACAAATGGTCAATCCTCTCTCAATGCAAACACAAGCTTAAACCTTCAAGACATGAATTTTCTCTCCTAAGACTCAAATTTTACAAGGTATGGTAATGGTTCAATAAGATTGGAGAAATATGGTGAAAGGTGGATTCTTGGTTAAGTTTTATGCACAAAAACTCAAGCTTTCATGGAGGAGGAAGGTGGCAGCCATGGGATCAACGTTGAAAAAAGTCCATTTTTTCGACTGAAAATTTCCCTCGAAAATGGTATAAATTCCGTCGAAAATGAAGTTTTCGACGGAATTCAAGTCGTCGAATTTTCCTTCGTTAATAACCCATTTTTCGACGGAATTTAAGATTCTGTCGAAAATTTTCGACGGAACAACGAAATTTATTTCCGTAGAAAAATTTCAACAGAATTTATTTCCGTGGAAAATTTTCAACGGGATTTATATCCATGGAAAGTTTTCGACGGAATTTATTTCCGTGGAAAATTTTCGACGGAAAATCAATGAAATTCCGTCGAAAATTGTTGTGGTGGTTTTCGACGGAAAACAGATTCCGTTGAAAATTTTCGATGAAAAATCAATGAAATTCCGTCGAAAACTGATGCAAAATTTTTCGACAGAAAATAAACTCCGTCAAAAATTTGCAACGGAAAATCAAAGAAATTCCGTCGAAATTTGTTAGGATGATTTTCGACTGAAAATGGATTCCGTCGAAAATGATCAACAGAAAATTAATGAATTTCCGTTGAAAACTGATGTAAAAATTTTCGACAAAAATAAATTCCGTCGAAGAATTTTAGAGATTTTTTTTTAAAATAATTTCTTCAATAAAATTAATACCAATTTTTTATAGTACACCTCATGATAAATTTTTTTAATAAAAGTAAACAATATATCAAAATTAATTCTCCTTAATTAATACATTAAATGAATAAAAGTCAATATTATATATTAAGCTAAGTATTACAAAAGGCTTATACAACAATTAGTGAGCGGTGTACATTAAATATATATTGTACTGAAACCTAAGAGTGATTTATAGACTTAGAATCAAAAGTCTCTTATTCATACAAATAGATATTGATTTTAAATGGGTGAACTTGAAAGAGACCATTTTCTTCATCAGGAGCATCATATTCCAATTTGAAACTATCCATAGTTGGGGAAGTGCTTGATTAAAAAAATCACATCATAGTGAATCCCTAAGATCATATATATATTAATATCATGTTTTAAAATAAATTTAAGAAAAAAAGCACAATAACAAATATATATATATATATATATATATATATATATATATATATATATATATAGACCGGGATGTTCTTAAACCAGTGTAAGAGTTAGAAGTCTTACACTCAATCTTGACCATTGATCCACTTATATCTAATAGCTCACATTAGTAAAAAAATAAGATCCCTTAAATGTAAATTGGATCACTGGACAAAATTAAAAGTGTAACTTACACTGGTATAAAATGATCCTGACCCTATATATATATATATATATAATATGTGAATAGCAAAGGGGCAAACATGGTACGCGGTATTCTATGGGATTCCCGGGAAATTGAATTTTACAAAATTTTAAATTTTCGAATATTATCGTAAACTGGATGTAAAAATCATATTTTTAAAAATCGAGATTCCCGGACAAATAAAAAATTTTCCTGTACCAAACGCCCCCGGTCCTCTGCTCAAAATTCATCGCCATTTGCACAGTGATATTAGTTAGTTTATATATTAGTTTATTCGTTAGCTTATATATTTAGTTTATTCGTTAGTTTATATATATATATATATATATCGCTATCAGATATATCAGTGTGAAATATCGGACAAAAATTTCATAATTACAACCTAAACTAACAGCACCCACTTGAATGTACATATACATTAATATTAAACTAAACTAATTTGTAAACGAATAACTCAATATAATTATAATTATGAAATATTCTTGTCACGAGATTGGTGGGGCTGAAAAAAAAACTAAAGCTTTGTTGTACAAGTATACCAAAAAAAAAATATGCTAAATTCACAATATAAGCATTTATTACAATACTAAAGCTTAGTTGTACAAGTAGACTTACAATAGTAGCTGGTATACAACATTGGGCCTGAGACTAAATGCAATGGTATTAACTATTAACAGCTCCAGTATGTTCCCGCGAAATTGGTATTGGATCCCATCTGGTAAACGCCATTGTTGTAATCAAATATTAATTTAGCTGCCAAGGATTACAGGACAGAACATAAAAATTAATGTATACTACTTACAAACAATCTGTAAGACAAAATCATTGGAAGCAGATGCCACCAAACATTGTTTGCGCTTACAGCCAAATCAGTAATATCGCCCTTCAATTTATAGAATGACAAAAGAAGAACAAATTATATTAAAAGGAAGACAAACTTATCAAGTTACTTCCATAAACCATACTTTTGACTCACTTCGTGTCCACGACAACTTGCTAAGCAAAATGCAGTTTCCATGGACCAAATCTTGACAACACGATCATCTGAACCACTGAAAACATATCTCCCTGATTAATCAAATATGGCTGCAAGATAAAATCACTTGTCTAAAATTAATTGACAAATAAGGTTCAGTTATTTAAATATCTACTTATATGCATCTAAGTGCAAATTATTATGAAATCAATGTTTAACTTCATAAGGAAACTCTTAAGAAAGAAAACCCCACACATATCATGAAAAAGCAATGGAAACAACTTTTATACTCATACCACAATAGACAGCCACACGGTGCCCCCTTAGCTTTTTAATATTTTGCATTTTTTGCACCAAAGTAGATGGTTTGGCAATAGCACAACATGCACTACGAATAGATGGAGCAACATGGTGCTTTGTAAAACCACCTCCAATCTCCTTTAAACATAGCCCCTGAACCTTATTAGCCTTCATATGTGGCCAATGCAGGTAAAGTGGAGCCATTTTTCTATCAATTGTATAAACACAAGGATTAAAATAAATTAAATAGACATCAAACCACTACAACAAAATTGCTCTTTAGCCACGGCAAAAATCGTGGCAAAATATGATAAAAACCGTGGCTAAATAAGTTCTCCACTGTTTCAAAAACCGTGGCTAAAACGGGCGTTGCATTATTTTAACCATGGTATTTTTTGCATTTAAGCACGGTAGGTATGAGTGTGGTAACATTTATTTAGCCACGGTTTATGTTATATTAGCCACGTTATATTCGTGGCTAAACTATTTGGATCCCAATGATGAAAAATTTTATTTTGCCACAAACAAAACCGTGGCTAATTATAAGGAATTTTAAAAAAATAAAAAATATTACAAATTCTCCCAATCATATAAAAAGCAAATAATAAAAATTGCATTTGATATAAGAACCAAAAACTTAATTAAGAGAAATAATCAAATAAAATGGAGTACACAATTTAACACCATACATTTTTTTTTCTATTCATATGAGTAAATCATGTTTTTTACACAATTTCTCAAAATGGATCCCGAGCTCTCACCTTCAAATTCATCTAGTGATCCACCTAATGCTAAAGCAATTCCACGCATAATTTTACTTGCAAGGTCTGCTCCAACCAAAAGAACTATATAAGAGCAAAAATTTTACCGCAGGAACTCACTTGATGTTAAAGGTAACTAGGGGAGGACAAAGCATGCCTGTGCAGACACTAATATACTCCTCCATAAGAACTTTGAATGTTAGAGGATTTTGTGGCCTGCATATGTAAATGAAAGAGGATCAAACACCATGCATTAATTCCTATAAACATAAGCATTATCTTAGTACAAGAAGACTTTTCTACTGAGTGTAAATACTTCCAAGTCCCAAGTGCAATCAGTCAAATGCTAGGATATTAGTCAAAGGCCAGAGAGAGTGTCAATCATGGAAAAGTATTCCCTAGACCATCATGAGGTTTGATTCAGATGACAGATTGATTTCAATGTGAGTTGAAATTCACTAAATCCCTCCTTATAACCAGAGTTTAAGAGAGAATTATATTCAAATGATATAAGAACATATCATTGTCTTGCTAATAAAATTAGCTTATAACACAAATTGAATCTCTGGGTATACTCTACCATTTGAATGAACAAGTAGTATACAAGCAATCTTAGAGTGCATACTTGGGCCCTTCTTTCTCTCCCATTTCTTCTTTGGTGGCCCCATTAAAAAAATTGTGAAGTTACAAGTATAAAATTAGAACCTGTCTCAATTCCAAAATCAAAGAAAAACTAAATATTATATCTTTAGGATAATCAACTTAGCATATTAAACCATAGAAAATTATATCTGCTATCAAATAGATTTGGAGAGAAACACACCTTAATTGGACAATGGTAGCACCTCCTTCTACAGCAGCCTTAACAGCTTCAACAATAAACGACCCCACTTCCTATTCAGGGCTGAATCTGTTACAGCATATAGCAATAAGTCATTCGGATTGAATATATCCTGTCTATAAGAACTCTGATTTATATTACTAGGAGTTTAGCTACCCGTGATCCAAGGCAGCCTCAATGCAACGTTTAGCTACCTGCCAGAATTCAGATATGTAAAAATATTACAATGATAGCACATTCCAACTTTCTTTCTCTTTATTTTAATTTTCTACTTCTCTATTTTATTTATAAAGCACAAAAATAAATAAATAAAAAACAGAGAAGGGGTAATTCATGTACTGCACAAAAAGTTACTTTGGAAGATAAAGATGTCCCTGCATTTTCAATATCTGGTCACCTTGTAGCTGAGACCAAATAATTGCCGAATATCATATCATATCATAGATTTCAAACTGATGAATTGATTTTATCGCATAGATTGGTAAGTGTGGTGAACCGGTTACCATAAGGAAAACAACTATATATATATATATATATATATATATTGAAAATTACATACAGTTATCTGGTTGAAACTCCGGTTTACAGCAACCTGCACCATCTTTCTCCAAACATCGCTGGTTACCTGGGCATCAGTTGTTATTACATAGGGTAGATATAGTTCAAGAAATGGACTGGAAAATTCATATATTCCAAGTAAGAAAGAAGCATCAGGTAAGGCATATCCCAAGAATGGTAGCCATATTTGGGTGGATCATTCCAGAACCTTTTGCCATTCCCCCAACTCTGACCTTAGTTCCTCCAACCTAACAATACCCGAAAATAATAAGAAAAAGACAACCTCTCTTTTTTCTCAATCTTTTAAATTAGCAAGAAAATATGGGATGTGGGGGATGAACCAATATAATTGGTGAACTTAATTCCCAAAACTTAAAGAGTTAAGGTTTATGTCTTTGGAATTACATCTTCACAGAATTATGGAAAGCTATCATACACATCAACACTATATTTATGAATCAAATAAACTCTCTATTTGTTTTAGAATAAGAAAACAGTGATAAAAAAGGAAGGCAAAAAAATACCACATGAATATAAAGGCCATTTAATAAACGTGTGAGTTTCTTAACATTATTGCATGTCAATTATAAAAATTGAAAGTAAAATTAAATCATAAAATAAAGGAATTACCCCTCAACTGAAGATGATAGTGAATTCACCAGTATGGGAAGTGAGTTTAAAAGTGCCCCCTGCAAATGAAATGATAAGTATATAACATTGAAAAGAACAGAATTTAAGCTTGATGGAATACTTTTTACGTGGCTTATCCAAATTTTGTGAATGCATAGTCCATATAATAGAAAGCCTCATCACAAAAGGACACAAGCAGACAATGGGTGCACACCTTAGCAAGGCTTTCCACGCATTCTGTAACATCCCGTCTAATTACGAATCTATTAGGAATGGGCTAGAGTAAGTATATGCGAATTATATATGTTTCCTCTAGAACGGAATTAAAATTTTAAATTAAGGATTATTGGTAGTACCATGGAAGGCAAGTGCCTATTTTGTGCATGTGAAATTTTAGTCATAGGAATAAATTAAATAGAACTTATAGGGAGCATACGGTTATTTAGAATTATGTACTCATTTAAAAGTACACCATTAATTTTAAGTAAGGAGTAAATCTTTAGTAAATAATTAGAGGTGCATAAAAGTTAGAAGGATTGGATTAATTCCTAAATAAGGAAACAATTGGACTTGTATGAATCAATTTATTTAGGACTTGGGCCCTAGAACCCATGACCTTAAGCAACCCTATATTCCTTCACCTTTAACCTTCCCTCTTGCGTTTTTTTTGGCTGCACACAGCCCCTACATTGTGTGTGTTGTGTCTAAATAAAACTCAGCTTGCACTTTCATTCCTTGACCGCCACCTTGCATCAACATTGGGAGCCTTGAGTGTGCTTCCTTCCATATGTATTCACCCTAGGCTCTTCCTTCACATGGCACCCTTATCTCTTCATGCGCATGGTGCATAGGGAAGAGGGCATTTTGTTGCCTGCACCCTTGTACAAAACGCTGCAGCATGTGAAAGAAAAGGAGGTCCTGCATATTTGACCAAGCCACTCTCACCTATCACCATCAAAGCCTCTCTCATCCATCACCATCCAACCTTATGCGCATAGGGCTTTGTGAGAAGAAAAAGTTGTTACATGTTTGATCCATCACCATCAAACCTTTCCTAACTTGTGCGCATAGGACATTATGAGTAGAGAAAGCTGCTGCACTTTTGACCTTAGATACTCTCATCCATCCCCATCAACCCTTCCAACCTTGTGCACATGAGTAGTCCTTGGTGTAGGTCCTTTTGCTTTTGCAGCTCACTTAGCACACTTACACATAACCTATGCCACTTGCTTGTCCCTTGTGTTGCGCTGAAATGGCCAGTGTGCAGGCTGGTAACTTGTGGCAGCCTTGTCATCATGCAGCTTTGGAGGGAGAGAAGTCAGACCTGCATGATAAGGAATAGGCAGAACCTCTTAGCCTTTCCCTTCCTTGTGCTTTCATGCTAAACATACAACCATTGAGTTGACCATAGCTCCTCATCCTCTGACCTCGACTTGGACAGCTCCCACACAGGTCTAGCATGCGCAGAATTCTGCTATCCTTGCAGCCCCTGACCTTGTCTTTGCTTGTCAACCATTCAGCCATCTTTTCCCTTGTAGCATGCGTTGCTTTGGGCAGAAGTAAGGGGCAGATGTTTGTCTCTTTTGATGATTTAACTTAGCATTATTTTTCATGCACCCAATGAGGCATTGTGATCGGTCTGCATTGAGCAGAAAACTTCCCCAACCTCCTTCCTTTGCGTGCTCCAAGGAGAGGAGACTCAAGCTCATCTTCTAACTTGTGTAGTGTTTATAAACAGCCTTCATGTTCCCTTCTCTTCCATACCCTTGGGCTGAATGAGTAGACAATATTGGTTAACATTACTTGACAAACAGAAACCAACTTCCTACCTATTCTTCTAACCGTGAATCCCTTCTAAGAAGCACCATCTTCCAACTCTTCTTTTCTTTTTCTGCTACTGCTCAACCGAGGACAACACCTAGAGAGTGTGAGCCAAGTTCAACACATCTCTCTTTCTCCTTCCAGCCGAAGCAGCCTGCACATTAGAGCTGTGTATCGGTTGCCTTGCATTGTCTAGAGGTAGGCACTTCTTTCTTCCCTCTGTTAAACCGTGAAGCATGCTTGAGAAAATAGTTTTTTTTCTTATTTTAAGCCCTTCTAAATTCTGACATCTTATATCCTTAGGTTATAAACTAGAAGCATGAATAGAATAAAACTTGAAAGACTATCTTATAATTTGGGACTGAGTTAATGTATCTAAATTATAAGGATTTTAAATGAGGAGGACTGTATGTGTAGAATGCACCAGTAGCACCCTTTCTTGGAAGTAAATGTGTTTAGAATAAATTATCTCAAATGGTTTGGTGTAGATGAAACCGATTCTGACTTGATGTTTATCTCTGAAAATTTTTGAAACAATTTTTATGAGCATAGAATATGGCTCACTTGGAACTTTGGGATAGCTTGTATTTTTTTAGCACACCATAAAGTGTAAGGTAGGATATGTGAATAAGAGTCATGAACCTAGTGCATGCTAGCCCCTAAACCCGATTTGTTAGTATGGAATTAGTGTCTTTGTGTATATGATGGACTGTTTTGTGGGACTGCGTTATACTCCTAGCTCTACATGCATTAAACTAATTTACAGCATGCTTATTAGTCAATCCTAGCGCACCATATATAGTTTAGATGAGAATGAGAATTGAAACCTTTAATCTCTTTGTTAACCGATTCTGCCTTGGTTAGAACTTTGGAATTTGATGGTATTTAGTCATTGGTAACTCTTTTATAAGGCAGAATATTGTTAGGAATGAAAGCTTGAAAACCGTATATGAATGCATGTGGGAACCTAGGGAAAAATGTAGATTTTGTTGCTGTATAAATTCATTTAAGTTGAGATGAAGTCAGAATATTATTTCCTTAAGAGGAGCCTTTTAAACCGAACCCTCTTATGATGTAAACAGTGGAAAAATGGTAGTTCAAGCAAGGGATAATATTATTCTTAGGGCAGTATCTAATATTGGCACTAAAAACACTTCAATTCGATGAAGGTACATGAAATAGAAGCCTAGGACTTGTTGGTGAAGTATTGGAATAGCATGAAATAAATTCTGATTGCATATGTATATGTATCTATTTGATTAGGTGCACAAGATCTTAGCTCTTGGAATGTTTGATTGATATGTGGATTGATGATGTTTGGCAAAGAATGTTAAAGACACGAGGTAAGTGTCAGGCGATATTACCTAATGTGACTATTGACTACTGGTATAAAATTGTGACATGATGCTCCATATGCCGTAAAAATATTATGTTCCATTATGATGAAAGGAAACTGCCAAAAATGTGCCGTGATGGCTATATGATTATGAGGTAAAGACGTTATGTGGCAGCATAAAAAGTATATGTGCCGCTATATGAAAGGTATATAAGCATGCACCTTACATCATACCGCATTTTTACGCTTTGTGTGTGAAAGCATAGCATGACATGCATATATCATGATCATATAGGCCTTGTTTTAGAATAGTTATGTACAGGACCATGTGTTTGAGCAAGCATCATATAGGCATCCCCAAGGTACCGGGGTATGGGACACTTGGCATCAGTCCGCATAGGCCCACAGTTGGAATCCACATGGAGCTCAGGTGCCAAGGGTATATTTGATTCCACTGTGAAGTGCGCGCACGACGGTGCTAAAAGCGCAAAGGAAAGGCGTTATATACGCAATATATGAATATGATGAAAAGGAAAGGCGTTATATGCGCTATATATATGAATATGATGAAAAGGAAAAAGGAAAGGGAACAAGGATATGTTGAAGTGACTGTTTATGATTTTGTGCCTAGTTAATACTGTTATATTATTGGTTTTGTTGCCACACTACTGGGATTTTTCTCACCCCTTCGGGGCTGCTATTTTCCAAAATGGCAGGAGGACGTAAAAGCTTTTGAAGAAGTGAAGTTTGCTGTTGCTTGCTGATGCATGGATTTTTGCTGTTACTGTTTGATTGTTGGATGACTGTAATGCTTTATATTTCGGTACTCTTGGATGACTGTAGACTTTATCATCTCTATTCTACCTTGAACCTTCATGAACAGCGGCTGTTTTGGAAAAATCAGAAAAACGTTTTGCAAGGAGAATTTTTAACTAAGTGCTGAATTTTTACCAGTTTTACAACCACTTTACGTGTCATGTTTCAAGGGGCAAACGAACTCCGATTTACTATTATTTTATACGCACGCGAAGCCCCGGGTATGTACTTTCAAACTGTGCAGGTTTCATCTCTATACGAAATCTGTACAAATTTTTATAAGCCTCGCCCTACAGCCTGTTCCAGAAAACGGACAGAATTCACAAGCGTTTTACGCGTTCTGTTCCGTGGGGCTATTCACCTCCGAATCGCGCATAATTTATATGTACGCGATGCCCCGGATGTCTAGTTTTACAGAAGCTTGGAATATTTTTTATCGCAAGCATTTTCGAATTTATACAGATTTTATAAGACAGCAAGGTTTTCTGAAAAGTATAGAAATTTCAGCCAAGGGTTTTATAATTGAAATTTCCTATGATTGGTAATGATTACATTTTCTTTCAAATGGTTTTTATAAGAAACAAACCTGGGCATTTTCAAGTTTCAAATTATTAATATTTGATAAAGCTTTACATTTAATGAAGCTCCATACCGCTGCAACTCTAATACGATTTAGCAAACAACCCTCTTGGATGCATACAAGAGTGGGTGTTACACTAATTGGTATCAGAGCAGTTCCGGTTCATGGTGTTTGTTTTTGGATGAATTGTGTGCTGTTTGTTGAATGATTGTTGCTTGGTTGACCGGCTAACTGCTACATTATTCTGTTTGAGCTTTGTTGTGAATGGGTTACTGGTTGAATTACCTGGATTGGCGGTGCGATGATACTGGTGGTACACTGTATTAAACATGGCTGTGCACATCCTTTTGCTAGGTAGTGAGCCTGATCAACTCACTATCGCGCAGTTTGTGTGTGCATAATCATGGTTATCACAGGGTACACATGTGTCTGAACACTAAGTGTGGAATAGTGAATTGTTACTTGAATTTACGGTGAATCATTAGCATTGTTCCAGTGAACTATCAGTGAAGCTTTATATGCTTGTGTTTGATGTGAAAGCTTTGTGATATTTTAAGTCATGGATAATGATAAGCTATTTCTAGATAATGACAGTAATCCATACCTATCTTGTGAATTATGACCTCTTGTATACTGTGACTGTAGTATATAACTGGGTAGTAGAAACTGTTAATCTTTACTAACTCTATTATATTACTTACTTGCGTTAAGGGTTAATCTATTTGAGTAGCAAAACCTGACTATTCATTTAGGCATAGGTCACTTGAGTAGATCCAGCTATTGCCTTAGAAAGTAGAGTGGGAGCTAATTAAGGTTTAAACACGGGGGTCTACGGTCTACAAATCTCTTAGTGGTAAATTAGCACTGGGCACCATTAGTGAAAAAGAAGCTGTGAACTAGGTAGTGATGTGTGAGAAGAGAGAACTTGACCATTACGCCTCTACCCTTCGTACGAGTGATACTTGTAATCATAGCTCTAATGTATTTACTTGCTTTGTGTGATTTGGACTATTTGGACTTACGTATAGTACATTGTCTTTGCTCATAATAATAGACTTTTATATGATGACTGTTTAACTTGCCAGTTTAGATTTTTTCACATTATGGTGTATGAAACCTTGCTGCTAAAAAAATGGGATTTCATCTTATGTTGTTATTGATTGACCTACATATGCTTCCTTCATGATTGTTGTTTTGACTGCGAAAAATGATTTTAACTTTTATGTGGTAAGAATCGTTAGTCATTCCTTGTATTAGATTCCCATGAATTAAACATACATAATTTGCATGACGCACATCGGTTAGTTATCATGTTAGCTCATAAAGTGCTGGCATGTTTCATGTTTTGTTAGATTGGTATTTTAAAGAAATAAAGGTATAGTGTGGAAATTTTGAACAATTTAACCTTATTTCAGTTTAGTGAGTCCTTGTGAAATTAATTAAGTGCGAAAAACTTTTGGTATCTCTAAGTCTATAGTTTCCCAATCCAAGATTTTATGTCCAACATGTGCAAGGAATTTTAGTAGTACTTCTCTATATCATGAGGAACGTGGTCTTGACTTTTGTGGTAGAAGTTAAATGATTTAGATGCTAAGTACTGGTTTTATGTAACGAGTTGTGGCTCTTATACAAGATGAGATTGCCTATTATATAACCTTACAATAAATATTATTGTGTCATGCATATTGAGGACTTTGTAGTATCAGTCTGTTCTTTTATAAATTTTTAGTCGGTTTTGGATAATTTAAATTTTGTATGAATATGCCTCCAAGTGTTTCAAATTCTGTTTTAAGATCGTCAAACGTTATGTTTTAAACTGTTGCTGCATTTTTGATTTTATTCAAAACACTTTCAAGAGATTTTACAAAGCATGTCTTACCATGTTGTTAGAACCCTCTTAATATATCTAAACTTGTTCCGCAGAAGAATGTTTGCCTATGCTTGAATTACTGTTCTCAAGGTGA
The DNA here is from genome assembly GCA_032173675.1 of Gastrolobium villosum. Taxonomy (NCBI): domain Eukaryota; kingdom Viridiplantae; phylum Streptophyta; class Magnoliopsida; order Fabales; family Fabaceae; genus Gastrolobium; species Gastrolobium villosum. The sequence goes on along the minus strand of JAVKPL010008490.1, from coordinate 6,028 downwards.
ATTTTTCTACATGCAAAGTACTGTCTGAACTTACAAATTCAAACTAACCCTGTGGCCTAATTAATTGAAGGTGCTAATCAATGCATGTTTCATATCGCATACTATGCATGACATTTTAACCATTTTCAACGAGTTTTATTAACCATGTCCAAACTTACAACATTTGAGTATTTCACACACGTGCATGTAACCCAAGCCGCATATACGTAACCATAAGTTCCATTGATCGTAGCCATTATGTCTTGACGCATTAGGTGCATGCAAAATTCTCATATGAATCACTTTTACTTTTGTCATCATTTATTGGGAACTGTGGATTATTTTTATGCGCCACTAGAGTCGGTATTAACTAGATACTATCATATTATAGTTCGAATCTAAGCGAGTAAACTGGTTTTGTTTAGCTGCTGCTTAATTGATATAATATTCAATCTGTGACTTGACTATGTTGCGGTGAATTCCATGCTTAAAAGTTTGATATTCATTTTGAAATTACTTAAAAGACATCGTAAAATATCACTATTATTTTTGAAAGGTTTTCTTTTGATATATATTTATGAAGTTGCATGTTATTTGTTAGAGAAAATTTGAATACGGTGTTGTTCATGCATTAGGTCTAATTCCATGAAATACTATCTATCCCTTGAATGTCAGATTTAAATTTAACTAGGAATTTTGCGTGTAATTACGGTGAACCTGATCTATGAAAGCTTGGTCTGTGTTGGTCTAATTTTCTAAAGGATTATAAAAATGAGGATTCTGTCCATAATACTCCTAGGTGAGATGACTAATGTAGAATTCTGAATATAAAGCTTAGGTGTGAACTGGACTTTTATTATTGATAAGTAACAGGTAGGAGGTGAGGGCACTCTTAAGAAATTGTAGCATACGTATTACGAAGATGAAATCTTTAAAATGGGAGGTCTTAGTTAGTTGGATATATAGTTGCGCAGTTAATAGGAGATAACGTTACTTCGTTTTAACTGAACTCATAAGAACTTTTAGTTTGGATCACTGATTTGTTAATTGTACCTTATGTGAAAATGTTTTACTTCATGTGTTGCAACTTTAAATCGGGTGAATAAATTTTGTTCACGTATGCCGCACTAAATTTTTTAAGTCATTAAATGGAAGATGTTTTGTCAATGGATTTGTTAGTTGACTATTATTTGTGACCTAGAACTTTGAGTTGTGGTGTTTTTAGCTGGAATTAATAGTCTGGTAAGATTTTTGTTCATTCCATTCTACTGGTGTGTTACCTTATATGTTGATGCTTAAGCTGAACTTAGGGAATTGTTTGTAACATGATTTTATTATCCTTCCCAAAATTGTGTCCCACCTATATTATTCAATGATCAGGCAAAGTATAAAGTCTTGAGGTGTCTTATGAATTTTATAAATGGCTGTCTAAATGCATTGAACTGTATGGTGTGGTGTAGCGGTGATACGCGTTAGACTTTGGCAGTTTTGGAATGGTAAGGCGAAGTTTGGGGACAAACTTCAAAACAAGTTGGGGAGAGTGTAACATCCCGTCTAATTACGAATCTATTAGGAATGGGCTAGAGTAAGTATATGCGAATTATATATGTTTGCTCTAGAACGGAATTAAAATTTTAAATTAAGGATTATTGGTAGTACCATGGAAGGCAAGTGCCTATTTTGTGCATGTGAAATTTTAGTCATAGGAATAAATTAAATAGAACTTATAGGGAGCATACGGTTATTTAGAATTATGTACTCATTTAAAAGTACACCATTAATTTTAAGTAAGGAGTAAATCTTTAGTAAATAATTAGAGGTGCATAAAAGTTAGAAGGATTGGATTAATTCCTAAATAAGAAAACAATTGGACTTGTATGAATCAATTTATTTAGGACTTGGGCCCTAGAACCCATGACCTTAAGCAACCCTATATTCCTTCACCTTTAACCTTCTCTCTTGCGTTTTTTTTGGCTGCACACAGCCCCTACATTGTGTGTGTTGTGTCTAAATAAAACTCAGCTTGCACTTTCATTCCTTGACCGCCACCTTGCATCAACATTGGGAGCCTTGAGTGTGCTTCCTTCCATATGTATTCACCCTAGGCTCTTCCTTCACATGGCACCCTTATCTCTTCATGCGCATGGTGCATAGGGAAGAGGGCATTTTGTTGCTTGCACCCTTGTACAAAACGCTGCAGCATGTGAAAGAAAAGGAGGTCCTGCATATTTGACCAAGCCACTCTCACCTATCACCATCAAAGCCTCTCTCATGTCCTTTGCCTTGCTTATCACGCCTCCTTGCTGCATTGTGTAAGGAAAAGTTGCTGCATGATCCATCACCATCAAAGCTTTCCCACCTTGTGCGCATCATTGTGAGAGGGAAAGGTTCAACCTCACCATCCATGCGCATAGGGCTTTGTGAGAAGAAAAAGTTGTTACATGTTTGATCCATCACCATCAAACCTTTCCAAACTTGTGCGCATAGGACATTATGAGTAGAGAAAGCTGCTGCACATTTGACCTTAGATACTCTCATCCATCCCCATCAAACCCTTCCAACCTTGTGCGCATGAGTAGTCCTTGGTATAGGTTCTTTTGCTTTTGCAGCTCACTTTGCACACTTACACACAACCTATGCCACTTGCTTGTCCCTTGTGCTGCGCTGAAATGGCCAGTGTGCAGGCTGGTGGCTTGTGGCAGCCTTGTCATCATGCAGCTTTGGAGGGAGAGAAGTCAGATCTGCATGATAGGGAATAGGCAGAACCTCATAGCCTTTCCCTTCCTTGTGCTTTCATGCTAAACATACAACCATTGAGTTGACCAAAGCTCCTCATCCTCTGACCTCGACTTGGACAGCTCCCACACAGGTCTAGCATGCGCAGAATTCTGCTATCCTTGCAGCCCCTGACCTTGTCTTTGCTTGTCAACCATTCAGCCATCTTTTCCCTTGTAGCATGCGTTGCTTTGGGCAGAAGTAAGGGGCAGATGTTTGTCTCTTTTGATGATTTAACTTAGCATTATTTTTCATGCACCCAATGAGGCATTGTGATCGGTCTGCATTGAGCAGAAAACTTCCCCAACCTCCTTCCTTTGCGTGCTCCAAGGAGAGGAGACTCAAGCTCATCTTCTAACTTGTGTAGTGTTTATAAACAGCCTTCATGTTCCCTTCTCTTCCATACCCTTGGGCTGAATGAGTAGACAATATTGGTTAACATTACTTGACAAACAGAAACCAACTTCCTACCTATTCTTCTAACCGTGAATTCCTTCTAAGAAGCACCATCTTCCAACTCTTCTTTTCTTTTTCTGTTACTGCTCAACCGAGGACAACACCTAGAGAGTGTGAGCCAAGTTCAACACATCTCTCTTTCTCCTTCCAGCCGAAGCAGCCTGCACATTAGAGCTGTGTATCGGTTGCCTTGCATTGTCTAGAGGTAGGCACTTCTTTCTTCCCTCTGTTAAACCGTGAAGCATGCTTGAGAAAATAGTTTTTTTTCTTATTTTAAGCCCTTCTAAATTCTGACATCTTATATCCTTAGGTTATAAACTAGAAGCATGAATAGAATAAAACTTGAAAGACTATCTTATAATTTGGGACTGAGTTAATGTATCTAAATTATAAGGATTTTAAATGAGGAGGACTGTATGTGTAGAATGCACCAGTAGCACCCTTTCTTGGAAGTAAATGTGTTTAGAATAAATTATCTCAAATGGTTTGGTGTAGATGAAACCGATTCTGACTTGATGTTTATCTCTGAAAATTTTTGAAACAATTTTTATGAGCATAGAATATGGCTCACTTGGAACTTTGGGATAGCTTGTATTTTTAGCACACCATAAAGTGTAAGGTTGGATATGTGAATAAGAGTCATGAACCTAGTGCATGCTAGCCCCTAAACCCGATTTGTTAGTATGGAATTAGTGTCTTTGTGAATATGATGGACTGTTTTGTGGGACTGCGTTATACTCCTAGCTCTACATGCATTAAACTAATTTACAGCGTGCTTATTAGTCAATCCTAGCGCACCATATATAGTTTAGATGAGAATGAGAATTGAAACCTTTAATCTTTTGTTAACCGATTCTGCCTTGGTTAGAACCTTGGAATTTGATTGTATTTAATCATTGGTAACTCTTTTATAAGGCAGAATATTGTTAGGAATGAAAGCTTGAAAACCGTATATGAATGCATGTGGGAACCTAGGGAAAAATGTAGATTTTGTTGCTGTATAAATTCATTTAAGTTGAGATGAAGTCAGAATATTATTTCCTTAAGAGGAGCCTTTTAAACCGAACCCTCTTATGATGTAAACAGTGGAAAAATGGTAGTTCAAGCAAGGGATAATATTATTCTTAGGGCAGTATCTAATATTGGCACTAAAAACACTTCAATTCGATGAAGGTACATGAAATAGAAGCCTAGGACTTGTTGGTGAAGTATTGGAATAGCATGAAATAAATTCTGATTGCATATGTATATGTATCTATTTGATTAGGTGCACAAGATCTTAGCTCTTTGGAATGTTTGATTGATATGTGGATTGATGATGTTTGGCAAAGAATGTTAAAGACACGAGGTAAGTGTCAGGCGATATTACCTAATGTGACTATTGACTACTGGTATAAAATTGTGACATGATGCTCCATATGCCGTAAAAATATTATGTTCCATTATGATGAAAGGAAACTGCCAAAAATGTGCCGTGATGGCTATATGATTATGAGGTAAAGACGTTATGTGGCAGCATAACGCATATGAAAGGTATATAAGCATGCACCTTACATCATACCGCATTTTTACGCTTTGTGTGTGAAAGCATAGCATGACATGCATATATCATGATCATATAGGCCTTGTTTTAGAATAGTTATGTACAGGACCATGTGTTTGAGCAAGCATCATATAGGCATCCCCAAGGTACCGGGGTATGGGACACTTGGCATCAGTCCGCATAGGCCCACAGATGGAATCCACATGGAGCTCAGGTGCCAAGGGTATATTTGATTCCACTGTGAAGTGCGCGCACGACGGTGCTAAAAGCGCAAAGGAAAGGCGTTATATACGCAATATATGAATATGATGAAAAGGAAAGGCGTTATATGCGCTATATATATATGAATATGATGAAAAGGAAAAAGGAAAGGGAACAAGGATATGTTGAAGTGACTGTTTATGATTTTGTGCCTAGTTAATACTGTTATATTATTGGTTTTGTTGCCACACTACTGGGATTTTTCTCACCCCTTCGGGGCTGCTATTTTCCAAAATGGCAGGAGGACGTAAAAGCTTTTGAAGAAGTGAAGTTTGCTGTTGCTTGCTGATGCATGGATTTTTGCTGTTACTGTTTGATTGTTGGATGACTGTAATGCTTTATATTTCGGTACTCTTGGATGACTGTAGACTTTATCATCTCTATTCTACCTTGAACCTTCATGAACAGCGGCTGTTTTGGAAAAATCAGAAAAACGTTTTGCAAGGAGAATTTTTAACTAAGTGCTGAATTTTTACCAGTTTTACAACCACTTTACGTGTCATGTTTCAAGGGGCAAACGAACTCCGATTTACTATTATTTTATACGCACGCGAAGCCCCGGGTATGTACTTTCAAACTGTGCAGGTTTCATCTCTATACGAAATCTGTACAAATTTTTATAAGCCTCGCCCTACAGCCTGTTCCAGAAAACGGACAGAATTCACAAGCGTTTTACGCGTTCTGTTCCGTGGGGCTATTCACCTCCGAATCGCGCATAATTTATATGTACGCGATGCCCCGGATGTCTAGTTTTACAGAAGCTTGGAATATTTTTTATCGCAAGCATTTTCGAATTTATACAGATTTTATAAGACAGCAAGGTTTTCTGAAAAGTATAGAAATTTCAGCCAAGGGTTTTATAATTGAAATTTCCTATGATTGGTAATGATTACATTTTCTTTCAAATGGTTTTTATAAGAAACAAACCTGGGCATTTTCAAGTTTCAAATTATTAATATTTGATAAAGCTTTACATTTAATGAAGCTCCATACCGCTGCAACTCTAATACGATT
>JAVKPL010008489.1:0-33596 GCA_032173675.1 Gastrolobium villosum | reverse complement strand
ACTTGTAAGTTCCTTTCCCCTTGCCAGAACCTCACCATCTGAATCTATGATCCCTTCCTTCTCCGGGTCCTTGGTGCGCGGACTCAGGTTTCAAGCTGAAAGCTTTCACCTGTGATTTGTTGCAAGATACATAAATTAGTAAATTTTGTCATGCAAATAAACCAATGTTTCAAAGTAAATGCTACAAAGGGTACAATGAAACATATTGATGATCACACCTTTAGGTATGTGACATAAGGAGATTTCACATGTCCTCCATTATTCAACGTTGACATAATTAGCAGCAATGTTAACTTTGGGCAACTCTTCATAATGATTAAGTCCAGATAACCATCAGAGAACTGCATTTACCGAATTATAATAACAAAAGAACTATCAGGCTCAGCCCCATAAACAACAACTATCGATTGTGAAGTAACGATGCTTGACAATTAACATATATGTGTTTATGTATTATATATATATATATGGGACAGGATCCTTTGACACCGGTGTTAGACTTTGAAATTTGACACCAAATCTTAACAGTTAATTTCCGCCAATCAACAATTATCATTGATCAGGAAATCAAACTTATTAATTAACTATTAATTCCCAATAAATGACAATCATTGATTGGCGGAAATGAACGGTTAAGATTTGAGATCAAATTTCAAAGTTTGAGCACCAGTGTCGTGAAAGGGTGCCTGCCCCAAATATATATATATATATATATATATATATATATATATATATAGGGTTAGGATCATTTTAGACCAGTGTAAGTTATATTTCAATCTTATCCATTGATCCCACTTAAATCTAAGGGCTCTAATTTTTTAGTAATGTGAGTCATTTGATACAAGTGGATCAATGGTCAAGATTGGGTGTAAGATTTCTAACTCTTACACTGGTGTAAGAATATCTGCCTTCTGCTTTTGCTGCAGAAAATATTTGTCAGCCACATTCACATAAAAGAGTGAGTCCTACTAATAATTTTCTCTTTATATAATGATGTCCCTCCCGATGGAGAAATTTATGGAAGTGAATATTTAGATTAATGTTATTATTTACTAACAGCCTTCGGCTGAATTTTCTTAGGCATGCAAAATCCTGGCAACAATTAGAAGAGTTCAGAAATTTATTCTTTATTGTGCATATTTTAGTTTTCAATTACAATATCCATCGTTGTTATGTCATGCTCATTCCAATTCTTAAAAGAATAATTTTTAATATTAAGAGTGATTAAAATCAAGCAAATAAGATGCAAATAATCATTCCTCATTATTTGTGTAATAGCTTCCATTGGGCGCATTTGGAATCAGATTGATAGAGAATTTATCCTACTGATGGTGCCATCACTGCCAATCATTGAAGTAATTGGAAACATTTCCCAGTATAACATTAAGGAAACAGAGTGTGAGAGAGTAAAATGACATGCTTAAATTCTTAATCACACAAAACTGACCTTTGCATCAGGTGCTGGCATAGTGTCTTCGGCACCCCAAGGTACATTATGAAGCCAGATAGAAATAAAGGGTCCATTTATAACTCTCCAATTCAGATTTTCCAAGTTTATTTCAGGTCCTTTATAACAAAGCTTTTGTAATTTAACACTTTCTCCTTCACTTCGATCATGTTGTTGCCTTTGCTAGTAGATTTGCCAGGGTAACTAGTGGGTTCCCCGTAAGCCTCAAACCCAGGTGCAGGCACAAAAGAAACACATCCAATGTATTGCCTCAAATTGAAGAATCGACAAAGAGCCTAAAGCAGGAAAGAAGCGAATAAAGAAAACAATAATGAGTAACTTCAATCACTTATCTGTTGAACTAATTCCAGTAAAAGTTTAACAATGCAATTCAAAACTGCATCACAGGCAAAGTTAGAAAAGCATAGTTATGATACATCTAATACTCGAGTTCCCCACTAAAGGGTCATTTATATTGCAATAACAAATAGAGGTCAGAATCACCCTTCAAAACAGAACTGAACAAAACGAGGGCTTTAACTATATAAGTCAGAAATCTTCTCCTAAAAACTAAGTGTTTTACAACAAAGCCATGATGTATTTCTCTTTTTTATATATATATTTTGGATCTGTTCATCAGAGACCTATACAGAAAACAATGGTTACCCTAAAAACATCTAACTAAATAGATGGAAACTGCAGGAGACTGGAAAAAAAATTATAGAGAGAGGGAGGGCTAAAAGAATATATCGTTGCACTATATTAGTACTTTCATCGAGTGTATGTTACTACTAGTTATATCTGATTCAAATACTAGAAATCAAAAGTGTATTTTCTAAAATACATACTTTAAGGCCGTCTACACAAAGTCATAAACAACTTTGATTGTAGTATACCCAAAACTAAAGCGGATGACTAGCAATTTGATGATTTATTGTTATTTCCTTTATGTTCCTTCCTTCAATCAAAGTGTTAGAAGAAAATCGTAACAATAATCCATATAAGAGACAGTCGAAGAAAAATCATAAATAAACATGTTGGGACTCATGAGAATTATAAAGTGGCTTACTAACATAAAAATCTAGACGAGCACTTCCCATCCACCGATACTTTTCAGACTCAATGTCAATATCTGCCACCAGACCTGAAATAGAAAATATCTTCAATGGATATCATATTATCATGAATATGCCAGACTAAATGTCATGGTACCATATGCAGACACTAGACAAAGAAAAGAGAGAAAGAATGAGAAAATAATATCCTAGATGTTTTAGCATATCTGCCACCACCTAATTGGCATAACCCAATAAATAGCAAGAGTAATTACCCCATGCGAGCATCAATATACTGAAAAATCTGGTTTCCCCCTGTGTGATGGTAGCCACATCAAGTGATCGCTTATGGCCTGTCAGTATTTAATAAACAGTTTATACCTTATAGCAGCACGGAAAAAAAATTAGCCAGGATTTGACATGTTTGAATGACATAAATGGATGGAAACCTCGTATAATAGCATGAACGGCATTAGCTACTGCACAAAGATCACCAACTGAATCAAGAAGAGATTTTGCCATGCCATTTCCCGTACCTTCAAAGCATGGAAGAACTTATTAGCTTGGCATAACTAAATTTGCATGTTACCCACACACTCATTATCTGCGGATAACAAAGGATAAACCTTGTAAATAATGCTAGGCCCATCTCACCATTCCCCAAAAACCATCATTAGACATTAGCTTCATGACCCATCCTTTCCCAGTAAACAATTTAAAGTAATAAAGTTTAATGATATAAAACCATAATAATAATATAAAAACAAGTAATAAACCTGCGGGAACTACCCCAAGGGGCATCTTTATTGCCGTAGCCCAATCCTCTCTTTGAAGAAGTCCATTTACAACCTACTAAAAATGTGTGATGCTTGTAAGATGAGGAAAAACAATAAATAAACAGAGACAACGATGTCAAAAGTTAGCCAGTGCAAAAGTAATCTAGAATACAGCGGTTACATTGCAAAACTTATAAGAGACTGACATTGCTATTTGACTGCCCACATACGTTATAACTTCCATTCAGACCTTCAGGGCTTCAGTGGTAGCCCACAACCTCATCTCCAAAGACCATTAAGTTTCTAAGAAAATAACTGAATTGAGGTATTGAATAAATATTTTTCAATTAATCCATGAGCATGATCCAATAAACCAGTACTGCATTAGCATATCTTGGAAGGACACCTTAAAGGTGTACAATTTTTTAGTAAACTCGAATTCTTGTTAATTCATACATATAAGGGCACCTCAACCCCGTTCTTTCTTTCTCTCTTTTCTAACAAGACTAGAAAAAACAATCTGCGAAATGAAAATAGCAAGTATAGGATGGAACAGAGAATTAATTATTTCTCAGCACAACAGAATATTTTGCATTATAAACATGAAGGGTATTAAAAAAAGTGTAATGTGATCATTATTATTTGTTAAGAGGCATCGACATGATGATGAAGGCACTTACAGCAACAAGTGTAATGGCAACGAAACTAACCTCAACCAAAATTCCATCTCCACTAACACAAACAATCCCATCGTATTTTGTAATATCTATCGAATAAGCAATTTCCTTGGCATGGAGCTGATGTTTGGTTTCTGAGGAAATATAAAACAATACAAACTGAATCAACAAACGAAACGAAAAAGAGAAATAGCAACAACAACAACAACAACAACAACAATAATAGTAATAATAATAATAAAACATGGTTGAAGAATGAGAGCACCTTGAACAGTAAGTTCGATTTGAGCATCTTCAAGAAGATGTTTGATTTGTTCAAAGAAAATCTTTTTAGCAGATTTCTTCCCACCAAATGGGTTAACAAACACAAATAACCTCTTGGGTCGACCTGCATTTTCATAATTCAGAGTTCACAACCATAACCTTAAAAGTTAACCTTAACCAGACAAAAATGTTACGTTAAGTTTACCGAGAGAATCGATGAATTCACGAAGCTTTTGGCACCAGAGCTCGTGGGTTTCCACGGAGGATGGCTTGAATACGACGTCGTTTCTGACGAGTCTACCTGGGGCATCGTTAGTGCAGCACCCATCTCGGGTCTCAACAAGGGTCTTGATCTTGATGGAAGGGCCATTCGAGACGAACCCGATAACGTCCTTCTCGATGGACACACACCGGTAGGTTCCCTCCGACCACCATAGCCTGCCGTCGGCGAGCAGAGCAAGCGGCGTCACGGTGCCGTTCACGGTGACCCGGTCCGAAATTAAGGGACGCTGGTGATCGGATAGGTCCATCTAGAGCAAGGACCGGTTCGATGAGAAAACCGCCTGATAATAAAGTTAAAATAAAAAAACCGGGTTTTGACGTTTGAGGATGAAATAAAGAATGTGAAGAATCCTAAATGTGATGATGACTAGGATTAATAACTAAACTTGGAATGTTAGCTAATGTTAGTGTTTGCCTCGTTGCCTTGAGTTTGACACCAATCAGATTAGTACAAGGACATCACTAATCTATATAGTTAGGGGTTTGTATCTGTAATGTTACATGATAACACCCCATTTCCTACGCACACAATGTCTGTGGTCCGCAAATATTTTTTTAAATAAATAAATAAGAACAAGCGTTGTTTTCTATATATCTTCTGGAAAAAAAATTATCTTCCTATAATATAACTCTTCAATTTCCCATATAGTTATGTATATTTATTTAGGGTTTTCATCTCACTTGAGAAGTTTATTTTTAAGTCACTTTCATTTCAAATTTTAAGTTTTTTATCTTTTAAATGTTCTCCTTATAATTATTATCTTTATATGAAGGTAAAAGTGTTTATCCTTTTAAATGACACAACTTATATCCTTTCACTTTCATAAAGAAGTGGGATTCATATCTTTATTTTTTTTTATCAACTCTCTCTCCTCTTTTATCTATATTTTTCTCTCTCTTAAAATAACATAACTTTACATCCTTTAAAATTACACACACTTTACCCTTATATGAAAGTAGACTCTTCTCCTATAAAATGGGAACTACATTGCCCATTTATTTATGCCTATATATAATGGGGTTTGATTTTCTCATGTTGCATGAAATTTCAATTTTCATGTTATGACTTAACTAGTGGTGATCCCCACAATTATTAAAAAAAGAAAAAGAAAAGAAAAGTCTTACACGCAAATCGAAGAGACACAACTTGAGAGTCATTTGAGAAAATATTTTCCCATCTACAATTAACAAATTTATGTACTAAAAAAAATGTTTAAAGAATCTGATTTTTATAAAACTTAAATTTTCAAAGAGGTCAAACGCCATCTCATTATATCATTTTCAGTACTAGAAAATTTCGTTTTTATCTGTGAATTAAATTTTCAAATATAGATTATTAGAAGACTTTTCTTAAAAAAATTTAGACTAATCTCTTGGTGTCGATATGATATTAATTATAAACTATAGAAGAATATGATGATAATTGATATACTATAAAAGCTAATAAAGTCATATAATGATTTTTTAAAATTGCTAGTTTATTGCTGAAATGTTAAACTTCAATACCTTCAAATAATGCATAGTTAATTGGCAGATTAAAACCATATAACATAATTTGTCACATATTAAACATTTACGTGTCATAATTAACAAACTTAATAAATTTGCCTAAATATTAGAGTTATTTTGGCAATTTACATTTTAACAACTCATTAGAATAAACCTGGTTTTGTTGTTTTTCTGGTTTGTTAAATCATTTAAAAGGAATAATGTGGTTTTACCCAAAAAGAAGAAGGAATAGTGTGGGCTTTAACGCTCCGTGTGTGGCAAAACTTGAAATGGGCTTGAACTGATACAAAAAAGTGAACAAAAGGAAAATTGTTTTAGCTTTCCTCTAACCTAGGAGAATATAATTCCTTCAAGTCAGTAGAAAAATGGTTCAAAAACAGCACAAGTTTACTCCACTTAAGTTCATAACCCCTAGAGTTGAATTCGACAATTTAACTATGTGAAAATAAAAGGGATAGAGTTATACCTTTTAACTTTTCCTTAGTGACCAGCTTAAGATTCCCTCAAGTTTAGTTGATTTACAAGGTCAATGATGTTTGGAGAGAAACTCGATTGCCTTTGGAAGAACTAGGATAGATTGTTGAATAAATGGGAGTTCAAAAACTAGATGAATGAGTAACCTCTTGCTCTTGTCGACCTGAGATTGGAAATTTTACAGTAAGGCTGCCAAACTAGCAACTCAGGTTCCCATATTTATTTGGTAAGTAATTCAAATATAGTTATATGAGATATGATCCGTTTAAAGATTTTTTGGAATTTTTTTATAAATTACACTATATTCTCTCCGGGAGAACATAATGTAGTTTGCATTTTCTCGGAAGAATATAGTGTAGTTTGTAAGAGTTTATAAACAAAAAAGTTTGTAAATATAACCTGCCCCTAGTTATATATAATAGTAAAGGAAACAAAAATAAGCAGGAAATAAATGAAACAAGAACAAGTTTACCAACGAAGATGAACATGTTGATTAATCGAGAGTTTCTAATTCAAATCCAGTAAAAGAGCTCTAGGGAAGTGTTTGTAATCAAGATATATCGTATAGTCAGACAGATAAACAGCAAAAATCTTCAGCAAAATAATATATTCGAATGTGTATCACAATCATTTTGTTTCGTAACACTGTTTATGAGATAAAACAATTTTTTTTTTTTTGATTTTGTGTTTTGAAAGAGTTACCTTTGATAACACAATATAATTTTTTATTTATTTTTTGTTTATAGATTTCATCAACAATATAAAATAACAAATTGCAATAGATTTTAACCAAAATGCCAACATTTTATATTTAACAAAAATTATCTAAAAATTATAAATTTTATTGTGTAATTTTTTTTACAACAAATACTAAATATACTTCATCTATCTTTTAATTAAACACGCAGTTGCAATTCAGCAGCTCATCTCAAGAAAATATAGCACCACCATAACATCCAGTCATCCACAACCTTGAACCCAAATCAAATTGGCCCTAAACCTAAATCAACGTAAGAATTAAAAAAATAAAAACAAAAACAGCGATTAAATCGATCCTACCAAAAACCCCAAAACAAGAAATCAAAATTAATCAAATAAAAAATTGAATTAGAGAGCGAGTTTTTTTTAGAGAGAAAGTGTTGAGAATGACGAATGAAAAAAAATAAAAATAGAAAATTGACTCTTTTTGTGCTCAAGGACAGAGAAGCAAAAAAAATTCATTTTTCCTTTTTATTGTTCAACACAAAAATTAAATTGGTTCATCCAAAAAAAAAACTGATTTTAACAAAAGCTATTTCTATATATTTCTATGGGTTTTATAAGAGTTATGTTGTAGGAAAAATGATTGTGTAATGTTATAAAGATTCGTTTTACGTGCATTAGTTTTTTTTGGTTGCTTTAGAAAGTGTGGGCCCCACAAAATGTTGTGTGTGTATAAGATTTTTTAGTATCATGTGACATGATAGATATAAGCCCCTATTTCTATTTAGCGGAGCGAAAATTAAAAAAAAAATTGATTATGGGATGATTGTTGTACATACATGTTTCTTTCTTAAAATTTATATTTTTTATTTTTCTATTTCCAAGTCTTTCATAAAGCATATAGGACCTATGCCTAATCCCCTCATTCGAGCCTGTATTCTTGCAAAAAATTTAAATTCAGAAAAATTATTTAAAATCTAAACATGGTTGGTGTTTAGAATGAACCTCAAGGGATAATTATACCGTAATACACATGGGAAAAGGATGCGGAAGCCAAATAAAAAAAACGGAATATAACAAATTTTAACGTAAAAAATCCTTCAAATAATAAGAATGGATTATAATACATTTTTTACTTGACCGTTCTCTCTCTCTTAGCAAGGATTAAGTAAAAATAAATATCATTCAACCATTAAATTAATATGTTAATTCCGTAACAACTATGTGTTCTCCATCAACTCACCGGGGTTTTGTCATGGACGCAAACCTTAAAAAGGACTAAACACAATGTATTCTTCTAAAAAATTCCGCCACAAAATTCAACAGAAATAAAACAAAAGTATTCATTTTAAAAGATAGAGAGAGTAACGCTCTGTTTGAATGTGTTCTGATTTTTTTTTTCTTAAAACTATTTTGTAAAATAATTATAAAAATAATTATTTTTTATATTTTTTCTTTTTGAAAGTTAAAAATTAAAACAGAAAATAAAAATAACTCAAACATCTTCTCTAAATTTGATTATAAAAACAAAAAATAGTTATAATTTTTAAAACAATTTTTACCAAAGATCGTACCGAACGAATTTTTTAATTTTTATTTATTCTAAGAACTAAAAAATTGTTTTTAAAAACAATAAAGAAGCATAGCCTTATCACTTCAAAAGGAGTTTGATAACGATATGTGAACTTTCAATGGGTGATGAGTGACATGCGTCTTGTAGGTTGTAGCTATTTCTACTATATCTTTCAGCCACTGGGTATTAAGTAACTTATATCATTTTTCACGTGAAAAAAATAAAAATCAGCAAACATCGATAATAATGTCATTATTTTGACAATTTTTTTATCTAAATATCATCCGAATAGTATTTTTTACCAAATTCACTACACTGGTAGCAAACTTCATTCACCAATAATTTTGTGGCAAGTGGCACACTTTTATAGGAAAAAGTTGACTGAACTAAGTTCGTTACCTGTGGTAGCAAATTTGATACACAATATGGTCACATGTCACGTAATCATAGGTGACGAAGTTCGCAATCATTCGTAGCAATTCTTTTCTTTGACGCATGATAATCTGATAAAAAATATATTATTCGCATGACATTTGGATAAAAAATTTGTCAAAAAATAACACTTTGGTCGATATTTCCTATTTATGTGTCCTATAAAAACATAATATTTTATGGGATTTACATTTGTTATTTAACATGACACAACAAATTTTTCCTACACACACAACATTTTGTGGGACTCACACTTTTTTAAAAAATAGAAAAAAAAAGAAATTACGGCACGCAAAACGAATCTCTATATCATTACACAATCATTTTTCCTACAACATAACTCTTATAAAACCCATATTTTATACTGATATGTTTTCTAAAGATAGAACAAAAAAATTATATTTATTCTTTGAAATATATAATTTGTAATTTTATTTTTAACGAGTTATATTTAATATTCAGCGTGACAATAACATCATAGATGTTTTCGTTTGGTGCATATTCCTGCAATGAGAAAACTTTTGGTGCATTTGGAACCACTAAAATTCGGTGGTCTTTTTATTAGAAAAATAGAAAACTAAAAAAAAAAGGAAAAAGTGTTTATCTTTTTAAATGATACAACTTATATCCTTCCACTCTCACAAAGAGGTGGGACCCACACCTTTATTTTTTTGTCAACTCTCTCTCTCTTCCTTTATCTATCTTTTAAAATGACACAACTTTACATCCTTTAAAATGATACACATTTTACTTAAAAAAGAAATATCGTTAAATTTTTTTTTCTTCAGTAAGGCTTTGTTTGGGAGTTTGGAGGGGAGGGGAAAGAAGGGGATCCAAAGTGGAGGGAGGGGAAGGGAAGGAAATTGGAGGGTATTCTCTCCCCCTTGTTTGTGAGTAAAAAAAATGGTAAGGGAGGAGAATAGAGGATCAATCAGAAAATTTCACAATTTTACCCATTTTCTAAAATTAATATATTATTATATTTTACAAATAAAATTAAATTTAAATTTGCTAAACAAAATTATTTATGTATTTTTCACACTACATAAAAAGATTATATTTTTAACGAAAATTCTACATTGAAAACGACAAAGATTCTGTCAAAAAAATATTTTTCCGTCGTAATACTTTTCATCGAAGGCGATGGAATTTTTATCCGGTAAAATATTTTAAACACATAAAATTTCAGTCAAAATTTTCCACGAAATTTAGTTTTCGTCAAAAGTTTTGACAAAAATGATTTGTTGAATATTTTCGATAAAAAAAATTCCATCAAAAGTTTTGAAGGAAAAAAGAATTCCTTCAAAAATTTTAACGAAAATTTTTTCGTCCAAAATCTTCGATGAAAATGTGTCTCAATGAAAATTTCAACGAAAATATTCTTTCAAAAAATTTCAGGGAAATATTTCTGTGAAACTTTCGAAAGAATTTATATTCTGTAAATAATTTGGACGAAATATTTTTTTGCCGAATTTTTTTGACAAAAATGTGTTCCGTTGAAAATTTTGATACAAATAATTTTTATCAAAAATTTTGTTGAAAATGTTTTTCTTCAAAAAAATTCGATGGAATTATGTTTCGTCGAAAATTTCGATGGAAAAATTTTTCGCTAAAAAGTATGACGAAAATATTTTCGTCGAAATTTTTTGACTGAATTTGAATTCTGTGAAGAATTTTGACAAATTTGTTTCGTCAAGATTTTTGACCAAATTTTTTCCCGCCAAAACTTTGTACAAGTTTTTTTCAATGGAAATGTGTTTCATTAAAAATGTTGACAAAATATTTTTCTGTCAATATTTTTTATAGAAATATTTTCTGTCAAACATTTTTGACAGAAATGTGTTCTTTTGGAAAGTTTGATTAAAATGTTTTTTAATTGAAAAAGTTGACGAAAACTTTTCGACAAAATTTTTCGATAAAAATATGTTTCGTTAAAAATTTTGACAGAAATTTTTTTGTCAAAAAATTTAACAAAAATATTTCCGCCGAAAACATTTTACGGAATTTAAATTCTGTAAATAATTTTGATGAAATTTTTTTTGTGAAAATCTTTGTTGAATATGTGTTTTTATGAAATATGTTGAGGGAAATATCTTGACGAAATTTAGATCCCGTAAAAAATTTTGATAAAAAAAAGTTTACTCAAATTTTTTTACAGAAATGTTTTTATTCACAAATTTTGGTGGAAATGTTTTTTGTAAAATATTTTGACGTAATCGTTTTACGTCGAAACTTTTCGATAGAAATGTTTCTTCAAAATTTTGGATGAAAATATTTTTATGGAAAGTTTTGACGGAATTTAGATTCTATCGATAATTTTGGTTAAATTTTTTTCTGTAAAATTTTTTTGTCAGTGATTATGACAAAATTTGTTCCGTATCTAATTTTGTCTGTAGTGTTGAGGGAAGTTTTTTGACGTATATGATTTTCAGAAAAAAATTCATCACTATTTTTTACGAAATATTTTTCGTCGATAAATTCTGTTGATATTTAAGACTTTTCTAATAATGTCAAATTTAAAAATGATTCACATTTATGTAATTTTCACATTTTAATGCAAATGGTAGATAAATAATTTTAAATATTTTCCCTCTCAAACCCTCTAAAGTGGGGGAAATTAAATTTTGTGAAGAAAGAGAATCTTAAAAAATTTAGTAAAAACCTCTAAAACTTTTTTCTCATTTTTTTAAACTCACAAAATAAGGAAAGAACTTCTTAAAACTCCCCTTCCCTTTCCTTCCCTTCCTTTTCCTTCCTAAAACCATCTCACAAACATAACTAAAAGCATCACCGACTTCCCTTCCCTTCCTAAAACCATCTCAGAAACATAGCTAAAAGCATCACCGAGTTTTGAGTTTTGATGGTTCGGCTGCAGCAAAACTTTTCTCCTAAATAAAGTATATGACGCCATCGGCATAGTCATGTTGGGTCCCATGCTGAATCACCTCACGTGGCAAAGCTAAATAAAGTATTGACAAAGATTCTCAATCCAACGGTCCACATCTTAAGATATTCGGCAGCCGCAAGATCGAAACCCCACCATTTATGCCCCAACAACCACTCCCAGATTCGCAAGCGGCAAGCCGTTAAAGCCATCACTCACAAGTCACACCGTTAGCCAAAAGAAATTCTCAAAAAAAAAAAAAAGGTGAAAAAAGCGTGTTTATTTTGTTTGTCCGACAGAAATAAAAGCGTTGAAGGCAAAGAGAAAATTCGAAGAGACTTCGCCGAAATTTCTCAGATTCTGCACTTTTGTTGAGGATTTTTCAACTTTCTGCTTTTCTATCCACTCGCCTTGTATCGAATCCACAACTCCAGTACACTTTCCTCTTTTTCTCTCTTAAAGGATTTGACGACGAAATCCGCCAGCAGAGCCTGTTTGGATGCTGAGAAAACGAAGGAAAAGAAGTGGAAATTTTCCGTACCTGAAGTGAGGAGGGAGATTTCGATTCGAGCTGAACTCGTTGAGGTTTTATAATATATGTGACGGAGAAAAGAGGAGTAGTAGTGGTGATACTGTGAGATTCTTTTCTTTCACTTTCTCAGCAAGCAAACAGGGCATTTCGGTGGGAAATTAATAATGCAAACGAGGTATATGGAGAGATCGAGTAGTATAGCGAGGGAGAAGCGAGGTTTAGATTCAAGTTCCGCTGAGGAAGAGCCGCCTGAAAGGAAGAGACCTGCTTTGGCTAGGTAAATTATTCAAGTTCTTCAACATTCTATCTTATGCAGTCACTTTTACTGATATTTTTTTTAGAATGTTTTATTTTACTGTTTATCTGTGTTTTGAGTTTGCGGGATTTGATGCTAGAATCTTTTTGGGTGGAAAAAAAAAAAAATAGAGAAAATGATGATTGGTTATATCTGAATGGTTATCATAGTATTAGCACTTGTATGTTCATTTGTTAAACTTAATTTGGTGTCTTATATTTGCTTATGAATGCATTTATTGTTTTTCTTCATGTATTCATATCAATTTGCAGTGTAATTGTTGAAGCCCTGAAGGTGGACAGTATGCAGAAACTTTGCTCATCACTGGAGCCTATTCTACGTAGAGTTGTAAGAAAATTAAGTTCGTTGTGGTATTAATTCTTAAAATGGAAATCTAATAATTGTGATTTTATGTTTGGTTTTCTGAACTATATTACCCGAACTTATCACTTGCATTCATCACTCACCTAAAATGGCATCCCCGGGCTGCAGCCCCATTATTAAAAAAAAGAAAAAAAAATTTGTCCTTTAGGTCGGTAGGCCTTGCTAGATGTCACTACGGTGAGGCTTAGATAAAATTGGGTAGATAACTAGAGATCTCATATTCAAACCTTAACAAGCTGAAAAAGGTGGTCTTTTTTATCGTTATTATTATTAATTTACTCCTTGTGTGAAAGGCTTCCTGGAATAACATATTTAATTACCTCACTCAAGTACTTTTTTATAATTGTGATAAAGCATTCTGTCCTGAGGTGTTTTTATGGCCCTGGTGTTGTCAAATAAAATTCAATGAAACAACTATGTAGATTAAGTCAATGTATATAGGTATATGTATGCCACGTGCCATGAATGATGTTTGATCATGGATGTATCTTATATCTTATTCTTGCTTGCTGCTGAACAGGTTAGCGAGGAAGTGGAGCGTGCTTTAGCAAAATTAGGCCCTGCCAAGCTTGGTGGGAGGTATTTTTTTTTGTCACCTCAGCTTCTTAAAACAGTTTCTCATATCAGTTTGCATAATACTTGGTTTTACTATGCAAATTAAGCCTCATATGCTCCTGCAAATTTTAACACTTCATATAAGGATTTAATTTTGATTCACCATTAGTATAAAACCTTTTTACACTATTATCCAATTAAGTGCTAGTGCATCATTAAAATAGTTTGATGGGAGAACAACTATTTGAGAGGTCATAATCTTTCAATAACTTGGCTACACATGATTGTCTGATAGTGTAAGTGATAGTGGATCAAAATTAAACTCATCAAGTCATCATATAAATATGTTCTCCAAATCTTTCTCTTAAGCCTTGCTTTCATGGCATGACTCTCTCCTGCCAAAAACTTGTTTTTGCCAGAAGTTGGAGTAAGACACATGGTCAAGCTAACGGAGATCCTGTTGTAACTTAAAAGTCAAATTTAATGACCCATATTTGTTTGGTGATTTGATCATATCCTATTTTTTTTGTATCTATAATTTGTTTTTCTAATTCTCAAAGTAAAATACAGGTCTTCTCCCAAGCGCATAGAAGGTCCTGATGGAAGCAATTTACAATTACAATTCAAGACCAGGCTATCCCTTCCCCTCTTTACTGGTGGGAAAGTGGAGGGGGAGCAGGGCACTGCCATACATATTGTATTGATTGATGCAAACACAGGCCATGTTGTCACATCTGGCCCAGCATCATGTGTCAAAGTAGACATTATTGTGCTTGAAGGCGATTTCAATAATGAGGATGATGATAATTGGAGTGAAGAAGAATTTGAGAGTCATGTTGTGAAAGAACGAGAAGGAAAAAGACCTCTTCTGACTGGTGATCTGCAAGTGACACTGAAGGAGGGTGTAGGAACACTAGGTGAGCTTACATTTACAGACAACTCTAGCTGGATAAGGAGTAGGAAGTTCAGGTTGGGGCTCAAAGTTTCCTCGGGTTGTTGTGAGGGAATGCGTATTCGTGAAGCCAAAACAGAAGCTTTCACTGTTAAGGATCACCGCGGAGAATGTAAGTACATGACTTTATTATTATTGTTCTATCTTTGTTTCCAGATCCTATTGTAATGGAACTTATACTTAATTGTAGTATACAAAAAACACTACCCACCTTCCTTGAATGATGAGGTTTGGAGACTGGAGAAGATTGGCAAGGATGGGTCTTTTCACAAAAGGCTACATAAAGCAGGAATACATACTGTAGAAGATGTCGTACGACTTGTGGTCAGAGACCCACAGAGATTGCGGAATGTAAGAATCAAGACACTTTTTGTCAGGGGAAGGAGTTTTAAGTTCGGTCAAATGTTCAAATCCATTTTTTTTTTCACTTAGTTATTTACATTTTTTATCTATCCAAGATTTTCATAGGTCAACTATCCTTATGTAGATTCTTGGGAGTGGCATGTCAAATAAAATGTGGGATGTTCTTGTTGAGCATGCCAAGACTTGCGTTCTCAGTGGAAAACTTTATGTATACTATCCTGATGATGCAAGGAATGTTGGTGTTGTTTTCAATAACATTTATGAGCTGAGTGGCTTAATCACCAATGACCAATATTACTCGGCTGATTCTCTCTCTGACAGTCAAAAGGTAAGTCAACATGTACTGTAAATTTTGTATTTGCTTGAATTTGGACTAAACTGTTGGATTTCTTCCATTGTATGCTTAATCTGTTTTCTCATTCCACGTATTGAAAATGTTGTCAATCCTTGTGGCTAAGGAAGAGTATACGGCTATACGCTTAATTAGATCCTGTGCTTGGCTGCAAGTCGTCTTGCTTTAATTATTCTGGTTCTTGCAGTATGAAAGTTTTTGCTAGTTTTAAAATCTTGCTCAGGCATAGGGTATTCATAACGTGGTTTTTGGAAATTTTGTGAACAGACCAGATAGGCAATTTGCTTAATATAAATATACCAGTTATAGGTGTTATGAGACAAGGTGGGAAATTTTTCTCTTCCAGAAAGGGAAAATGTAAAAATTCAAAACGTTTTCTTTTAAAACTTTAATGAAAGAAAAAGGTAAAATTTCTGAATAATGTGTCTTTATTCTTGTAGGTTTATGTGGATACATTGGTGAAGAAAGCATATGAGAATTGGATGCATGTTATCGAGTATGACGGCAAGTCTCTGCTAAATTACAATCAGAATAAGACTTTGAGCATCTCCCAACCTCAGGTTCAAATGGATTCCCATGATTATTCAAATTCAAACACACTTGATCCACAGATCTCCATCCCAACTCTACCAGTTCCTGTACCTATAGGGCAGCCTTCAATGGACCCAGGAGTAACAGTTGGAGGTATATAGTTCCGAGTAAAAGATAATTGTATTAGCAACTGGAGCCAAAGGCTTTTGCAGTTTTAGTTTATTTCTTTTTAACTTCCCTCCTTTATATTTTTCCTCTTGTTTTTCTTCTCCCTGTATTCTTTTTACTTTTTTACTTAGTCCATTATGTCTATAACCCACCACCCTCAATATTTTCCCTTCTGAACTTGACTATGTGGACACACAGATACAAAGACCCCACTGAGGGGAACATTCTTCCATTGTTTTTAGATTAAGTTAGCAAATAATATTGAGAGTTTAGAGTGCTTGACATGATATTAATATGCTACATTTGTTATGTGTCACATGTTGATAACAAAAAAAGAGATAGCATTACATGACCAATTTAGTGAGTTGATTTCATACCACGAGTTTGCAGAAATTTTTTCTCGCGACAGATGTTTTCTTAAAAGAATGTTTCACATAATAAATCCTTATTGGTTGCTGACTACATATGAATAATATGTGTACAGGCTATCATGATGCGACAACAACCAGATTCTCAATGCAACCACAGGATGCTAATCTTAATTCTTCTATTCAGTTTGATACTACTGCATTCACTCTACAAAACCAGCTTATGAATGTTTCGCACCAATCTCAACTTCTAAGAAATGAAAATGGGCTGACTCTTGGTCCACCACAATCAGCCACTCCTGGCTTTCAGACTGTCAGCGCTTCAAATCCTACTTATAGAGGATTTGAAGACTTCTTCCCGGAAGAGGATATTCGTATTAGAAGTCATGAAATGCTAGAAAATGAAGATATGCAACATCTGCTCCGTATTTTTAATATGGGAGGACAATCTCATGCTTCCTTTAGTGCACCCGAAGATGGGTACCCTTTTTCATCTGCTTACATGCCTGCGACCTCCACGAGCTACAACTTTGATGAAGAACGAAACCGTTCCTCAGGAAAGGCTGTTGTGGGCTGGCTCAAGCTTAAGGCAGCTTTGAGATGGGGCATTTTTATTCGCAAGAAGGCTGCTGAGAGACGTGCACAGCTTGTTGAGCTTGATGACTCATAGAATATGAAATTGGAGCCATCTCATCTGTTATGGTCTGAGCAATAACTTTTGTGGATATAGCATCAAATGCTCCTTTCCTGGCATTCACAATGACTTTCATGCTGAAGTTTTATAGCATAAGTAGATTGGAAGTCTGGATTGAATTATTTGGTGCAGCCTTAAAGCTCCCACTCTGCCTTCATAAACAGTTGTGCGGCGACCTCTGCCTGTACAGGAATATCACCCTGCAACAACTCTTACATCTATTTTACTTGTGATGCTTTTCACTCTATATTCCTGCTGCTTGTGAAGACCTGACAGTTACCACCTCGTAACAGAAGAAGTCTGCTGCGGCTTGAAATTACTGGGGTTTCAGGTCTGGAAACTCGGGAAAACTACGGTCATTTGTTTACATTTAGCAGGACGTATTGAATTTTGTGTTCTAATGTGGTTGAACCTAACTGGTGTGTTTTGTGTAGTTGCCTTGTTGTTCAATAGTTGTAATCAATACTGAATTGCTGGATTCAGAACTGCTATTTTGTTTGTTTGTTTGTTTTATGAATGTTTCAGCAGACTGCATGCCTTGTCAGGGGCTACTAGTTTTGTAATACTATCTAAAAAGTGAGAAAAGATGTTAAGACCTAACCTGTTATATCCCTGAATGGATAAACAAATGAATCACTCATTTTTAACTGAGAATTACTCTTATTACGGCTTTTTTACCATTGTGGCCCTTATGTAATAATTAATTACTAAATTGACCTTGATTATAAACTATTTCAAAAATTTAACCTTGTATACAAACATAACATCAATCTGGCCCTGTTTGACCGTTGACTATCAAGTCTACCCGGGTACCGCCTCCCTACTTGGGTATTTTTTGAAATTTTCAAAAAATACCCGAGTAGGGAGGCGAATACCCGGGTATATATCAAAAAACTGAAAAATGCTTGAATTATTTATCCGGGTAGGGAGGCGGGTACCCGGGTAAACATCTTGCAAAGTTATGACTACTTAGAGACTCGAAACAAACCAAAATGCAGTCCATGTTAAACCTGCGCGCTACCTATGGTGTTCCTATGGGTCTTTCAGGGATAACCAACCCTATGCTTTTTCCAAAGAGTAACACTTGAACACACCCTGATCTATGATCCCACTTGTTTTTGCTTTCTCTTTCTCTCTAATTTATGTGCTTGGTTGGAGGTGTAGGATGGCAGAGAATAAAGGCCATGATGAGGAGACAAAGATCACAAGCAAGAGAGATTGATGTGCATGCAAATGAAGAAATGGGTATACAGAGAAACTTTGAAAGGGAATTTTTTGATATCAAAGCTGAGAAAGATGAAGATCTAGATGATGACACCTTGCATAGTCAATGGGTCTAACAGCAAAAGCTGCATAAACCCTCTTCCCAATCTTTATAAGAATTCAAGATTTGTATTGTTTTTGTTTTGTAAGTACTATATCTTCCAAGTTGGTTCCTATTTGTGTTCTGAATCTCAAAAAAGGAAAACAAAATGGGATTAGGAAAGTCATCATAACTTGATTCGAGAGTTCTTAGAATTGGATGAATCTATGTTTACCCGGGTACCCGCTTTTCCACCCGGGTAAATAATTCAAGCATTTTCCAGTTTTTTGAAATATATCCGGGTACCCACTTCCCTATCCGGGTATTTTTTAAAATACCTGGGTAGGGAAGCGGGTACCCGGGTAGGCTTGATGGTTAACGGTCAAACATGGGCAGATTGGTGTTATGTTTATAAGCAAGGTTAAATTTTTGAAATAGTTCATAATTAAGGTCAATTTGGTAATTAATTATTACATAAGGGCTACAATGGTAAAAAAAGCTCTCTTATTACAGTTCATACTGGAAGAGTTAGCTTTTGAAATGTTATTGGTGGTAGCTAGATCAGTTTGTTATGGAGCCTACATGGTTTTGAGATGGATTAGAAAATAGAGCAAGGATATTCTAACTACCAAAAATTCTTACTACTAACTTACTACCCATCACATTACTATTGGATCAAAGAGAGAGAATGTTAAAATGTTTTTGAAAAGAGAGAAAATGTTAATATAATGGTGATTAGATATGTAGTAAGTTGGTAGTAAAATTTTTTGATAGTGAGAATATCACTCCTCCGGAAAATATTGACAAAGGATGAAGTCGTTTCAATGCTATGTTTTGGTAAAAGGGATGCAAATTTTAAGATTTAGAAAGAAAAAAAATTAATTTGGATAAGGGTGACAATTTATTGTGTGGGCTCTTATAAACAAGGTGACTGGTTGACTGACCGTTTGACTTATAAACTCTGAAGGGTGAAGTTGGAATTATAACAATTAATTATATTTAGGATTTTATAATTCTCATTTAACATGAGAATTTAAATTTTCCTACACACCTTTCGATTTTCGTGCCAACGTGGGTCCTACGTATAATTTCTTCTAATATATGGGTCCCACGTGCTTTTTGTCTCTACAACATGAGAATTTAATTCTCATGTTGAATGAGAAATATAAAACCCTTGTATTTATCAGTTTTAAGACGAAATTATCCCTCCTCAATCCATTATTCCTTTGTTTTTCCATTGGCCACCGTCCTCTGCCATCACCTGCCAGGGAGGTTTCTATCGATCCAACAAAGTAGTTGTATTTTTGAAGACGTAAAAGGCATAACACAATCAAAAGCTTTAGGTTTGGAAATCAGCTTGGGTTAGTGACACTCAAAATGCTTTAGCTTAACATGTTTGCAAATCCGTTCATGCTTCCTCATTTTCCTTACGAGTTCAAATCCAAATGTGTTTGTTCAAAGGACTTTCACATTGTTCTTTAGACAACTCCCAAAAAATGATGGTTCAAAGGAAAAAAATAATAGTTAAAATCTAGTGTATTTTAATTTTCACGATGTTCCTTCATGACTCAAGTGATCAACGCCTTCCATTTGTACCATGTGAAACCCAAACAACGTCTTCAATTAAATACCAATTCTCATCCCATATAAGTTGATTCTGCATAATTTTTCTGTTCTAGCAGCAATACTTAAGACCTTTGAATACAATTTACTCGTGCATCTAAAGTTAAGCCATAAAGCGAGTGCATTCCTATTGGTTGAAGAAAAAAGTGAAGTTGTTTTGTTCCTTCTTTGCTTTGCTAAATATGAGACCAAGCCTTTTATTTTTTAATCTATTCCTTTCGTAAGTATCTTCCTCAATGATCATTAATGGGTATTGCTTACTAACTTTAGCTTTACCCTCCTGTTCCTTACTTGAGCGCAGTGATCAACTTCTATTTTCACCATAGTGGATGGAGAAGTGAGGCTTTTGTCTTAAAATTATTAAATATGACTAATGTAGCAGTTTAAGGGGTTTAATTGTTTCAATTGAAAGAGCAGGGTGATTTATTTATTTTTGACAAAAACACTAATTATATGGTGGTTTTATATAATTTATCCTTTACAAAATTCAATCAAAAGAATAGTTATATTTTTTTTTTGATTTCTCGACGGTTTAATCTGATCAAATCGGATAGAAGGTAGAATTACATAAACGATTTCAACTCATTTTGAAGATTTATAAAATGGCCAGTGATTGTAAAGATTTTTGGCAAATAGTAGTTTCATATTGTAAAAGACCACTATTTTATGCCGTAGACATTTTGATGATTATGCTGTTATTTTCTCTCTTTTTTTTTTTTTTAGTGGTGGACTCAGATATGTTTTCTTCTTACAATATGAGAATAGACAAATCCAATCTTAATAATCTTTTTGATAAGCTTCAAAGCTTAACAAGGGTCACTTATATATAATTTAAATTATTTACAAATTTGTATTCAAAATTTGCGGCCGTAATTCTTATAAGCAAGTTATGTTTATATTTGACTTTTTGAACCTTATAATCATTTATTAATAATTAATTATTAAATTAACCTTCATTATAAATTATTTTAAAAATTTAACCCCTCAAAAAACATAACATCAATTGTCTTTGTTTGACCGTTGACCACCAATCCTACCCGGGTACGCCCCTCCCTACTCGGGTATATTTTTTTGCCTACCCGGATAGGGAGAGGTGTACCCGAGTATTGTTCTTGACACCTGCGAAATTGCTTGAGTTATTTACCCGGGTAGATAGGGGTGTACGCGGGTAAATAGAAAAAGCACTAAAGAAACTTGTTCCTATTATCGCAACCTGCATGCATCAAGAAGATAATTGAGAAGTTAAAATCAGAAAAGTCAAAAAACAAATAACAAAGTCTAACTTAAGACTACTCCAAGAAATAGTCCAAAGCAAGATGCATTGTTTGTTGTAGACTCAACTCTATTTATCATCATTCATTCATTCTTTTATTCTTTTGTGTAGAACTAAACTGATCACATTTTCTCCATGTAACCTCTGGGACATGTTTTGGTCTCTATGGCTATGTTGAAGTATACCTTAATAAAACACATTCAAAAATGGGAAATGGGATTCAGTCTCTCCCGAATATGCCAATCACAATGTCACAACTCAAGTACGCAAGAATGGGCTCTTACTTCTATCGGGTTCCTAAACTATATCCCTATTTGTTAAAAGAATTATTGCACCACAATAATAAATACGTGTTTATGTACAACATGCATGCATAAAAACCTGCTTAATGATAGATCCTGTAGATAATTTTTTTTACCATGATGTAAGCATTTCGGTTTACTAATTTGATGGTCCTCTCAATACACCTAAGAAAACATTGAGAAGATTGATATGCAGCCTTGCCAATCCAGCTGTGAGGCTCATGACTAGAGACTTTTAGTTTTCGACGAATAGATTCAAGCAGAAAGCGAATTGATTCCATAAATGACACAATCAGAGAGCCAAGAGCCACAGACCCAAGGCTGTAAGTAACGCAGAAGTCTCTTCATGGAGGAAAAGACTGAAAGAAATGGAATTTCTTGCAGTTTGCAAGTTTAAGAAGCTACAAATTGGGCCTGAGTACTTGACACAAGTAGTTTAATAATCTAGTTAAACCCAATCATTCAGCCATATTTCAATAATTTATGATGTTATGTCTTGTACTGATTCAGAACCATTTTTGAGCCAAATAGCAAACTATGACGCTGCTTAGGCTGGGACTACATGTTCAATCTGATAAAATTTGAGATTTACATGGGTACACCACTACCTACTAAATAATTCAAGCAATTTTCCAGGTGCCAAGAACAATACCTGGGTACACCCCTCCCTACCCGGGCATGCAAAATTTTTCAAAAAATACCCGAGTAAGAAGGGCTGTACTTGAGTAGACTTGTTGGTCAACGGTCAAACAGGGGCAGATTAGTGTTATATTTTTTGAGGGGGTTAAATTTTTGAAATAATTTATAATGAATGTCAATTTAGTAATTAATTATTAATAAAAGGTTATAAGAGTCAAAAATTGAGCTAAATATGAATTTAGAGTTTAAAAAGAAAAAATTACTTGTTCTCAATTATGATTAGCAAATGACAAAATTTTGAATAACCTTTAATAGATGTTTTAAAATTCTTTTTATATAATGTTAATTAAACCTAAAAATATGATTAAAATAGACATACAAAATTATGAAAATACCACTAGAATAAAAAATGCTTAAAAAATATTAAAATTACTCCCGAACACGAAAAAATGATGCACATATGCTTAACACACGCGGACGATCTTAAGCCATTTTATAAATATAGAATATTTAATTTATAAGGAAAAGAGTAGGTGACCTGATCAAAATAAACAAATCTCTAACATTTCACCAAAAAAAAAAAAATCTCTAACGTTGCCATTACATTAAATGTCAATTGAACCACAAGCTAGTTAATTAAGATATATAATCTAATATGCATTAAATGTTTTCTCAATACAATTTTTTTTATTAATTTAAATACTAAATTTTCACACTATTTTTAGATGTTTTATAAGGCATAGAAATTTATTAATTATCACTTTTTGACATGTCTATTATGTACTCATAGTTATCTATGAATTTAATTATTTTGTCAGTTTCCCTTGACTTCAACCTGAACTCCTAATAAAATATTAACAATTTTAAAAAGTAATTTTCTTATACTTATTTGGCAATATTATCTCTTAATTAGAAGTATTTTTTATTAAATAGATAATATTTTATTAGAGAATAAAAAAAACAAAATTTATCTTCATTGTTTATTTCTATCTATTTGATTGTTATAAAAGCTTTTACTAAGTAATTTTTTTATTTCTTTTTTTTTGGATACAGTAATTTTTTTATTTCTAATCAGGACTAATTGGTTGGTTCTACACATGTATCATAAAACTCCTCATTAATGATATTTTCTTTTTAAAAAATATATGAAGATCTCTTTTGATGAAAAGCTTTCTAGATGTGACAAGTCTTAGTTTTTTAATTGTCTGAAGTATCAAAATTTTGTTGCACAATGTATCCCCAAAAAAAAATGTTTAACGACAGTTAATGTATTTTTCAAGGGAAAAACATTTATCTTTTTAAATGACATAACTTATATCATTTCACTCTCATAAAGAGGTGGGACTCACACCTTTATTTTTTTTTGTCAACTCTCTTTCGTCCTTTATATATCCATCTCTTTTACTCTCTTAAAATGACACAACTTTACATTCTTTAAAATAATACACACTTTCCCCATTTTTTAATCGCTTTATTTCTTTCTATATTGTAGTTTGCTTTCATCTTTAGAATTATCATTTATAACAAGGTATATTTAATTAAAACTAGTAAATTTCACATGTAATTATGGTTTATGTTTTGAATCACATTCCCACCAAACAAACTTATTACATGGAAGGTGAAGTTAACATTATACAATATATAAAAACGATCACTAAAATTTTAATTGTCATCAAACACTCTTGGGCTTTGCCACAAATGATAAAGAGTGTGTTTCTTAATTAAAAGTATATAGTTTGAGTTGAAATAAAAAAAAAAAGGATTTGAGAGAGCTGCAATATGCTCGAATTGAATGTAGTCAAAAGAATGAAGCTATAGAAAAAATAAAAAAAAATTATAATTGTCTAAAGCTGCAATATGCTTAGACTGTCTAGAGTTTTTTTTTTTAAAACAAACTGAATATGACATACAAAGTCAGAACTGAAACTGAATTTAATATATATATATTTTTTTATACAAATTGATTTTTAATTTGAATTTTATTAACACTTCTATAGTAAAAAGTCACATTCTTGGTCCATACAAGGAGTTACGTACTTTTGTCAATTGGTACGTTACTTTCTCAAAAGTCAAAACTTTAACGCAGATTCTAATACAAAGAATCAGGACAAAAATGTAAAAAAAGAAAAAGTAGTACGGATTTTTAGAAACTTTAATTTATAAACATAACTAGTGCAATACCAATGCTAACCTCTAGATTTTCAACATATAAGAGCTCATGGAAATGCAAGGAGCATTTACTACCCCGGTCACTGGTCAGCTTCAAAACATGCACGTAATAGTAACTGTCCAGCAAATAACAAATGTAAAACGACACGGCCCTTTTTCAAGCACATGTCGTTT
Organism: Gastrolobium villosum; assembly: GCA_032173675.1. Taxonomy (NCBI): domain Eukaryota; kingdom Viridiplantae; phylum Streptophyta; class Magnoliopsida; order Fabales; family Fabaceae; genus Gastrolobium; species Gastrolobium villosum. Next base: position 8,844 of record JAVKPL010008489.1, on the reverse strand, counting down.
CATGCGCTTGACCAGGGATTCCTAGTAGAATGCAAACGCCACATCAGTGAGAGAGTGAAAGTTTTTTTTTTTTTTTTATTCTAAATTTTCCAGAAAAGTTAAAGTTGTCAGAGAAACGCAGTCTCTTACCATAATCAATTTTTTTTTTTCTCAGCAGCATACAAGGCAAACTCATAAATTTGATGATTGTTGTTTAGGTATATAAGATCCAATGCCCGAAAAAAATTTCATCAGGTATCTAGTTCACTGGTTTATACTTGAAAACCAATTGTTTTCTTCTCTTCAACAATATTTTGCTTGTAAAATTCTCACCTTTTCATTGCTTTCACAATGGCCACAAACCAAACAGTTTCAGAATCATCCCGAGCCAAGAGAACCAAAAGGGTTTCAACCAATCAGAATAATCCTCAAAATCCTCTAGTTAATCTTCCGGAGGATGTGATAGAAAATGTTTTCAGTTTCTTACCCATCAAAGATGCAATTGAGGCTGGAACTGTGTCAACCAGGTTCAAAAGATCCTGGCTTCTGAACCGAAAATTCTTGTTTGGCAGAGACTTTGCTCTGCGATTCCGTCGAGAAGAACTGATTGAATTGATTGATAGGCTCTTCAATTCTCATAAGGGTCCTCAGATCCATTCTTTTCAGTTACATATAGATCCATCTGATATAGGAGTTTGGATAGATAAATGGCTTAGAATTTGCATTGCTAAAGGAATTGAAGACCTTGAGTTTTATTTTTTGCAACCTGGTTATAACCTTGATGCTGATTTTATTGACAGCCTCAAATCATTGAGAACTTTAAAGCTTGTTTACTGTGAAATCCAGTTGTCACCTGTCTTAAAAAGTTTGAAATTTTTGAACACTTTGGTTCTCTGGCACCTCGAGCTAACAGAAATTAAGCTTGAGACTTTGATATTTCATTGTAAGTTGCTTGAAATTGTAGATTTGTGTCAGTGTTCTAAAATTCGGCAAGTGAACATATTTGCTAGGAACCATAAAAATTTCAAGATGTTGAGAATTGCTAGCTGTCCTGATTTGGGAGGGATTGAAATTGATGCACCAACTCTTCGTTCTGTTTTCTATTGTGGGTTTATCCCAAGAATCCGATTTGGTCAGGGTGTCTCATTGAATGAGGCTTTCTTCAACTTCATGCCAACCAGAACCTATATGCCAGCTTCTGAGGTGGAAATTCTGGTCACTGATCTCCACAATGTCAGGGTTCTTACAGCCTCAGCTCTATTTCTAGAGGTATATTTACATATATATAATATATGCTTTTAGTTAATTTTGTTCTTGATTTATTTTTAGGGTTTTATGTTTATCATGTAGCATGATATAACATCACTTTTCTACACACCTGTTAAAAAGGTTTTTTTTTCTTTCTCTCTCATCATTTCATTTTCTCTCTCTATTTTTTTGTGTGTTGGAAAGAAACAACCCTTACATCATTTTTTATATATAATATATGCTTTTATAAAATCCTTATTTTTATTCAATTTGGAACGGTGGTTGCAGCTTTATTTATTAAACTTTATGTCTTGATAAATTGACATAAATTGGGATGCAGGCTTTAGCTGCTAGGGTTCGTGATGGGATTTTTGGAGAAGCAAAATTCCGCTTATGGAATTTAAGAGAACTTCAGTTGTTTATGGAAGGGGGAATTTTTTGCAATCCCTATGATATTGTTATGTTTCTCAAGAATTGTCCATGTCTGGAGGCACTGTTCATCGATGTGAGTGTTACTGATTGATCCTTAATTAATATATAACTTCGTTAATGTTGTTGTTAATAATAATAATTTTTTTTTGGATAACCTTGTTGTTAATAATTTTATTAAATAAAATATAGCTATAATTTTTAAATACACAATTGATTTAATTTTATTAGTTTTTGAATAATATTTTATGTCTATTTATTTATTTGCAATGGTAATAAAATAAACAAATAAAATATTATTGAAATAAAAAAATTGTTTTTATATTTGACTTACAATTATTTCATGAATCATATTTGACTGAATTCAACCCAACTTGCTTTTATATTTGACTTATAATTATTTCATGTATTATTTAAGTATTTAATATATTTATTTGTTTCACTATAGCATTTATTGCTACTTTTTTTTTATAAACACATGTATTGCTACTTGATCTTATGTGTTAATTATCATTTTTTTGATTTTTTTAATTTAATAATTGATATTTTTTAAAATAATTGAAGTAATTAGAGTTACAAAATATAAAAAATTCTTTTAATTTAAAGTCATAATAGTGATGATTAATATTTAATGATAGAACTGATTTGAAGTTTTACCTTCAGGTTAAAACATATAGAAACCAAATAAGGTAGAAAAATCAAGATTAAAATTATTTAAAACAAAACACTTATTATTTAAAAAAATAAAATAAAGTTAGATAGGAATTAAAAGAATTACGATAAAGGCATGTTATTTTAATCCCTTTAAATAGTTTGTGTTATATATATTATTGTATTTGTTGTCATAGCTATAGGGCTGACCTTAAACCATGTTGCAAGCGCATGCAGATGAATGATTACCACTTTGAGTGCGGAATGTATTGGCATTTGCATCAGAAACATATGCTTGACAATTTCAATCACTACTTTAATCGGCTCAGAATTGTTAAGCTGAAGGGTTTCAAGTTTTTGGAGTCTGAACTTATTTTGGTAAAAATCATTCTTCAGAAAGCACTGTTTTTGGACGCTCTCATTTTCGTCACACCAAAGAATGGCCGTACTAAGTTACACTTAGCTGATGCACCAAAATACAACCGTCTTTTTCATTCTTGGAAAGCATCGCCAACGGCCAAAATTGTTTTATATGAGCATTTTGATGACAGGAGTTGCATAAATCCTTCCCATCCAAAATGTTGGTACTGATGATCAAGGGGAGTAATTTGAATGTTAACTAATTAAGGATGTGTTTGTTGGAATAAATAAAATTTAAGAAATATATTTAGATTTAATAAAAATTTGGTAAATAAAAAAAAAAAAAAAAACTTGATGAGAGATTAATTAGTAATATGGTTAGAAAAATATATATAGCTTATGGGTAAAGGAGTCATCATATGTACATTACAATCAACAAAAGAAATCATGTTGTGTTTTGCCTATAGAAGTTGTCTACATGTCTTGTACTTTATGTTTGTATCCTGGAATGAAATGTACTTGATCTCGTACCCTTTTCTCGTGTTGTGATATTATGGATGTTGTATACTTGTATTGGTAATATGCTAATTCTGCACAATTTTGATGTATTTGTAACAGTGATCGCTAAAGAACAACAAATCTCTTCAATCATATTATACTTTAAGAGTAAACTTAATTGACTGGAACTCACGGGTTCATTGATTCTCCATTAGTCTAGTTTAAGGACTGTTAGACTCTTTATAAAGGATGACTATATATCCCAAAATTATTATTTTCTCCCCCAAGACTCGATTTCGAGACTTCTAATTAAAGAAAATAAGTTCCTTTCCACTTGAACCAATAATTGTTGGTGCTATTATTTTATTATGGCAGTATTAGATGCTCAATGTCAAATTTATTGCTACATTTAAGATATATATATCTAGTATAACAATGAGATTCATTCCAAATATACAAAATATTAAGAATATAGAATTGGTAAAAATAAAATATAATAATAATACAAAGGGAAAGAAAACTAGATTAAAACTAAGCGAGGAAAGGTTACTCCCCTAATATTTTGAAGAAATCTTTCATTACATCCTGCAGGAGGAGTGTTGAAAATCTGAATATCCTAGTTTGACGTATATACATGCACATTTAAAAGTGGCATAAATTTGATGTGATTAATTAAAATATATAGTTTCGGTGATTATATGTAAGATAAAAAAATTTACAACATCAATTTGTTGATTCTTCGAAGTTAAGAAGCGTGAGTTGTTTTTAATATGCTCCCCTCTTGCTTTTTTTGGCTGAAATTGTTGATTGCTTTCTCTTCTTCTCAAACCTTTAGAAAAAATGTACAACATATTTAAAATAAAAGAAAAGATATAATTCAGAAATCATCCACACAAATATCGCGGACTCTCAAGTTCTTTTATTTTGTATGATGCCATCCAGGTATCAAATTGTTTACATAATTAATGATGTCAAATTAAATACTAGCATTAACAAACGTTTATAAGTTGTCTTGTATCACAAATAAAAAATTAAAGAAAAAAATTGCATCAAAAGATTGAAGGACTCATCTACATTCATTTTATTTGTTCAAAACTGAACCTTCGAAATTCGAAGTACGTATACTATTTATTTAAAAACAGTGACTACCTACAAACAGGAGAGAGAGAGAGAGAGAGAGAGAGAGAGAGAGAGAGAGAGAGAGAGAGAGAGCGAAAACCCCTTATTTGAGTCTTGTGATCTACTAAGCCAAAACATGGTCCTAATTTTGTAGTACCAACTGAAAAATTAATCTTATTCCTAACTCAATATATAGGACGTTACTCGAAGGGCTTGTCTTCATTTGCTAACTTAGCCATAATCGTACCATGATCACTGTATGCCGTCATGCATCTCATTCTTATTTTTTGATCTACCATTTTATTTACATTTGCCTTCAATCATCTGTTTCCATGCTCAAGCATTTCTACACCCTAAAGAAAAGTTAATTAAAAAAATTAATTCTAAGACAATCTTGACCAAAAAGGGCTTTAGCCAACCAAAAAAACAATAATTTTATCGGAATAATTAGCACAAGACTCTGCAACTTGTGAGATTAAGAATGTTATACGCAGTTTGACCTTTACATTTTTTTTTGTAAAGAGGTAGTTTCTAGTATCGAATTGGAGTAATTAGTTGAAATGATAATGAATATTTGTAATTAAAAATTACTAAAATTTCCACATAATCTTATTCATTTTTCCTTGGTGAATTGCAGCATTGTATTTTTTCTCTAATCTTTGGTGAATTTGGATCTTTGGGACTGTTGAAGTTCTTGAAAATTATGTAATGAATGAAGCTTGTTCACGGGCTAATTCCCGTTCATTCTCGTTGGACTTTCCACGGATTAAGGTTGGATCAAGGTGATGTTAATTAATTGGGCTGTTAGATTCTCTGGTGTATGCGTAGCTACTGACCTAATGACTTAGCCTCATGCTTTAGGCCATGAAGTTTAATTTTAAGAGAGTTCCCTAGCTAGAGGCGAGTCACTTGCCTCATGGATTTGAACTTGTTTTCCATCACTACGACTCTACCACCAGACATTAAGCACCTGCTTTGTCCCTTTTGGAAGGGAAAAAAAGGATTCGGAAGAGACGCCCCAAAAGGGGGTCCGACAGTACTAAATGGTGATTAGTCTTCGATTATGGCCGGATGATATCTTTGAATTTATTCAAAAAAAGAAAAAAGAAAAGAAGAAGGTTACTGTTGTATATTTATAAATGCAATGTTTATTTAATTCTAATACTTTCTTTTGGTCCCTTCAAACAAATTGTCAGTAAAAGTCAATTTGGAAGTTTCATGTTAAATAGACGGAAAAAAAAGCATGATCATATGTGGTTTAGTTGATAATAGGTTAATTTTTACATATTTTTCTTATAAAAAATGAGTTTTATTACATCGTGATATAATTTAATTTTTTGTTGTTGTTGTTGATATATATTTTGATAATGGTCTGACCCTAACTACAAGGTAATACAAGTTGTCCTCATCAGAAGATATCAGAAACCGAAGTTCAATGTTGTCCCAGATATTCTATATGTGTGGTTATCATTGTGAAATTATTATAAATCAGTTTTTCTATATCAATTATATAAGATTTCTAAGTAGCGATGTAATTGATTAGACTTTAATTAGAAACATAAAGGATACACATGATTTTTTTTATGGGTACATGCTTTGTTGTTAGATATTTATAAGATAAATTAACTACAAATAATATATTTCATACATAATTGATGTCAAAACTAATTTTAGTGGATTCTGATCATTGGTCAATGTGCATTTTGTTAGTTATTTTAATAATTATTTTAGCTATTTCATTTTTTATGAGTATTAGGCTTAGCTATTTCAATTTTAATTTATTTTTACATCTTAATTGTTTTTGTCCAACTAGGTAATTTGTTTTAATCAACTCATAAAATTTAATTCTAAATCTTTGTGAGATCGATCTCATAGGTTTTACATTTCTGACTTCTGAGTATTTTTTAAAACATTATTAACTTTATATAAGTAAAATTGAATATAACGCTGGGATTTGAATCAATTGGCACTGTTTTATGGTTAAGGTCATGCGATCATAGAGCAGTCCCACAATCAAATGGTGCGCAGAGAAAAAATAAAAATGAAAAAATGAAAAAGATTGAAAGGCTAGATCACGATTTTTATTAAATTTCTTAAATCTGGTAGTTGATTTGTACTATTTTATTATTACCATAATTATAAACATTTTAAAAATCGATAGATCTTTTGAAAACACTCCATTTAATTTTTGGGAAGGTTATACTTAATTACAACGTTTTTTCTTTACAACCTCTTACAACCATATCTTATCACCATTAATTTTCTCCAATCAACGGTTATCATTTTAGGAAATTAAACTAATTAATTAATTATTAATTCACAATAAATTATAACTGTTAATTGACGGAAATCAACGGTGATAAAATACGGTTGTAAAGAAAAAAGGTTGTAAGTATAACCTTTCTCTTAATTTTTTTTTCTTGTTCAATACATGTTTTATATATAATCAACTTCTTCCTCAAATTATGCTTGCTCCTGTGCTAAATAAGAAAAAGTAATCAAAAAAAAAAAATAATGAACAAATAATTTTACCAAATTTGTTAGCGATGGCATGCACAAAGAATATGAATGATGTTATTTAAATTTTCACTTTTGAACACTAACAAACAATTCTTCGGGAATTTTTTAACACGTAGATATTAAAAAAATTATGTGAAATCAAAGAAATAATCATATGTCATTTAATCCTTGAACTAAAAGTTATGAATTTCTGAAATTTTATGATAAAATTTAATCTTTATACTCAAGTACAATATCTTAATGCTCGAATCGAAACTTATGACATCTGATTTACTCAAATATATTGATTACGTACGTATTAAAATATAAGTTTTAAGAAAAATATTTTTTAAAAATAATTTAAAAATCGGGACATAATTGTTATGGACCCGTATAATGGGCCCATTAATAAGCAAGCCCAGCAAAGGTCAGTCCAAGATTTGAGTCAGCATTGACTCAGATAGATATCCATAAAAGATATTTATCCGACAACACAGCGACAACAGAGCAAGCAGGCCAAGGGCCATATTAGAGGCCAAGGGCCCCATCCACACTACCCACAGGTAACCTCTATAAATACGATGTAAGTCCCAAAGGTAGGTACTCTCTGAAAACCCTCTCTTAGCTTGTCACTGTGCACACACCCCACGCCTTGACTATGTCAACATTATTGTGCACAGTGATCAGCCTACCCTCAAGGGTATCTCGTTCATAGATACATGAGAGAAGACACTTAGATCCAATATCAACATACTAGCCTATTGAGCTAGACATCTTTGTCTCAAGGACAGAACAGTGGCGCCGTATGTGGGAACGATAAATTTCGATTCCCACCCAAATGTGGTAAAGGTGTAAAAACCGCTGACTAACCAAATCCAAACTCGGTACGGGAATACGTGAAATGTTTTCCATGGTTTATGATCAACCCGCCGAGATGAGGGGCAAAAAGGGCCCCGATTTAAAAGCGTAAGATGTAAGAAACATATATGCGAAAAGTTTACAAAAACTCAAACATTTCGTAGCTCAGCAGAAAACCTGAAGTAAAAGGCAAGATAATTCACCCCGGCAGCCTGAACAACCAAACTACCAGGCTGAGGGGCAACTGTTATGGACCCGTATAATGGGCCCATTAAGAAGCAAGCCCAACAAAGGGCAATCCAAGATCTGAGTCAGCTTTGACTCAGATAGATATCCATAAAGGATATTTATCTGACAACACATCGACTATGCAGCGACAACAGAGCAAGCAGGCCAAGGGCCATATTAGAGGCCAAGGGCCCATCCACACTACCCATAGGTAACCTCTATAAATACGAGGTAAGTCCCAAAGGTAGGTACTCTCTGAAAACTCTCTCTTAGCTTGTCACTGTGCACACACCCCATGCCTTGACTATGTCAACATTATTGTGCACAGTGATCAGCCTACCCTCAAGGGTATCTTGTTCATAGATACCTGAGAGAAGGCACTTAGATCCAATATCAGCATACTAGCCTATTGAGCTAGACATCTCTGTCTCAAGGACAGAACAGTGGCGCCGTCTGTGGGAATGATAAATTTCGATTCCCACCCAAATATGGTAAAGGCGTAAAAACCGCCGACTAACCAAATCCAAACTCGGCATGGGAATACGTGAAATATTTTCCATGGTTTATGATCAATCCGCCGAGATGAGGGGCAAAGAGGGCCGCGATTTAAAAGCCTAAGATGTAAGAAACATATATGCGAAAAGTTTACAAAAACTCAAACATTCTCATCTCTTCAGAAAACTTGAATAGATTGACGAAAATCAACGGTGATTAGGTTGATTGTAAAGGTGGTAAACTTTTTTGGTTGTAATAGGGCACGATATACTTACCACAAAAAAAGTTTACCACTTTTACAACCAACCTAATCACCGTTAATTTCGTCAATCTAATTTATTGGATTCAATGAGAATTAATAATTAATTAATGAATGTGATCCAATAATTAAGGAGAGTATCAATTTTTACGAAAATGTTATCCACAATATTATTATTTCCATTATGGCTTCACAATCGCTGATAAATAGTCGTTGAATTT
>JAVKPL010008488.1:0-32988 GCA_032173675.1 Gastrolobium villosum | reverse complement strand
TCCTAACCCTTTAGAATTCCAAAACCCTATCACACAAGGGTTCTTAAGTCACTCTCGATTTCCAAAGAAAAAGAGACATGTTGTATCCCAGTTCCCCAACACAAGAACTGTTATCCAAGTTTTTTAGTACAGACCTTCAAAAAGGTCAAGAAGAAAATTATAATTAAAGTATTTACCTCGGTGCTTCTTTTCCTCAAGCATATAGGTAATATGAATTCCTAATAAATTGATGCACAAGAAAGAATCCTATTCTTGAAAATGTAATTCTCTCTTTTCTTTCTTATATATTCTCTCTCTTGTATTTTTCCATATGAAATAATATGCAATGAGCCCTATTTATAACAATAACATCTTAATCTATTATGCAATGCAATCCTAATCAAATCTTTGGCAAAGAATATTTTATTTCTCTTACATTAAATTTAAAAAGATAAAATCTATCTTAATCTTTATTTGATTCCATGCTTTTATATTTCTTCATGATATCTTCCACATCTTTTCCAATCTTCAAGCAATCTTTCAATTATCTTGGATACTAATTCAAATCGGAATAAATATTATCAATTAAATTAACATTAAATTGATTGTAATCATCAAAATATATTTTAAATCAATTAAACAATTGGGGTATAACAAATATCCAACATGATGGTTATCATTTATTGGAAATTAATAAGTTTGACCCAGTAAATTATAATCATAAGATTGGCGAAAATTGACGATTAAGATTTAGTTGAAAGAAGTGGTAAATATAATAATGATTCTGATTTATACTTTGCATTTAGATAACACCTGTTGTGGGTGGTAAGGCCAACGGCCTACCGATAGGGGTCCCGCTTCCTGGTGTGTCGAATATAGTCTTATGTGTCGAAAAAATTTAAATTTTAAAAAAAATTGTACCTTCTGTATTTATTTGTAATTCTGTCTAAGAATATAGGAAAGATTTGCGTAAATTTTATATTGCTTGATAATAGAAATGAGGGTTTCAATTAGGGGTGTAAATGGGTCAGGCCTAGCCAAGCTTTAACATAAATAGGCTATGCCCATATATAATATTTTAAGCCTGGCCCAGCCTCTCAGCCTGCCACAAGCTAAGATATTGGCCTGGGCCTGGCCTGCTTTTTAAAATCAGGAAGCCTGACCTGACCTCTGTCCTGCCAAGAGACATTTTGCATATATTCTTTCTATATTTAGAGGAATCCTACAACATCATCAACAAGATAGAAATCAAGAGGAAGAGTAAAGAGAAATGTCACCAAATAAGCTCTAAAAAAAAGAAATCATATTTGTGCTCTAGAGAGCTTCAAACCACAAAATGATCTGTGAGTATAAGCTACTACACACCACGAACACTCCCCTAAAATTTGAGCTTATTCCGATGAAGTATCACTGCACCGCACCGGAGCTTCTTCCCTTCTTCTTCTCCTCTGTGCGACGCTTCTGTCTCGATCTCTCTTTCTCTCTTTTTTCTTTCTTTTTGTTCTTATTCAATCATCTTTCTCTGACGCTCCCTTTCTTATTCTTTTTATCTTTTTCTTTTTGAAATTTCAAAACCATGGGTCCCAACTCCCATGACTTTAATAAAAGTCACGGACCCAACAGGTTGGAGATGGAGAACAAACAACAGCGCATCTTGTGTGGACCAAACGTAGCAAAAAGGAAGAAAAGATCGTTGTCCTAAACTCTATTATATAAAATAAATTTTATTAAAAAAATTCTTTAAAAATATAGGCCAGCATGGCCCAGGCTTTACAATATAGGCCTGTGGCCTAATTTGAAAGGAGGCTTTATAATTAGCTCAAGCCTGTCTCGTTTTGTAAGTAGGCTGGCCCATACCAGGCCAAAAGTAGGCCGGGCCAGAGGCCCCTAACGTGTAGCCTGGCCCATTTACACCCCTAACTGTGTGTTTAAGACTTAAACCACTATAAATACTTATTTTTGGCTCTAAACCCTAGGCCATATCAATTTTTACGTGACACCTTGGGAGGCTGGTCTGTTAGACACTATTCCATTGCTTCCTCCTCACTTTTTTGTGAACCAAGTGATCATTTTTCTTCCTTGAACCATCACGTAAACCCCTTGAGATAGTGTGAAGTAGCCTTGTGGGGGTGAGGCTCAGCTTTGGCTGAGTTGGGGTTGCTGTTTTGGGAAGTTCTTAGTGCTGTGTTTCTGAGTTTTCTTGGATGAGGCATTTTCCTAGGTGGTGGAAGCTTCAAGTGTTGAACTTTGTGGTGAAAGGGTCAACCTTGCTACACATTTTCGTGTTCCCTGTAACCTGCACCTTGGGAGCTTCATAGTGAGCTCCAAGAGCCATTGTTGCTTCTGTTTTGAAGCCTTGGGTATGTTCCTTACCTTGATCATGAGTTTTCTTCGTTTAAAGGTTTAGTCTTGGCATGTTAATGAGTTAAATGAGTAACCAACCTGAATATGAACCTAAAAGTGAATAAAAATGCATGCTTGGCCGTCCTTATGGGTTAAAAACCGAACCTTGGGAGTGATATCTCGTGAAATGCAGAAACTGCATTCTATCACGAAATATCCAGATATGATATCCGGATATTGATATCCGGATATGGCCCCGACATATATCCGGATATTCTGGGTTTTCGAGAACAGTAACTGTATTGTTCATACAGAAGTGTGTTTGGGGTGTGTTGACCCTAGATTGAGTAACGTGGACTTCTGTAATGATTAACTAAGTCAAAATCTAAGTGATTCAGGTCTTATGGCTTTGTGAGGAGCCTAAAGACATGAAAAGTAGGAGGAAGGCGTTGTCTTTATGTATATGCTTGTAGAGTATGAATATTGATATTGTTGTTGGTCCAAAACAGATCGTGGTTCTGCTGTGTGTGGACTTCGAGTTGATTGGACTCTTGGCTTGGATAGTTAGCTTGCAAGGTAAGCTTTCGTGTCCTCAATTTAGCCATTGTTGGTTCCACCATGTCCCATTGGGGATGGTTTATATGCATAATGTTGTTTTCATATATTGCTTTATTGAAATGCTATTGAGTTGTTATGTGCAAGTGCTTATTGTAACAGCCCGTTTTACACCGGTATTGTTAACATTAATTATGATATTAAGCGCAGTTACAATCACAGCAGTTCATTTATAAAAATGCGAGTAAACTTTTTCCGATTATTACGCGAACAGTTAAAACATAAAAAGCGTAATAATTAAAAGCTGTGATCGCAACTGTAACACTAGCGGAAGACTTACTTAAATTGTTTATACATTTTAATCTAATACATACAAGACACTAAGGGGTTCCCATAAACCCACTTAGCCAATTCCTCACTTTTACGTTTTTACCACTTAACCGGATTTGCTAATTTGTTTTCCTACGGACATAAAATCAAAATCCAAACTTAAACTATGGGTTATCTTTTTTTCTTATTCAATTACCTTTCTAACAAGCTATCACACACTCGATTCCGAGCTCGTGAGCTCCGGTTATCGCCGTTTGAAGATGGACAAACAACATTGCCTACCAACTCCAAAACAGCCTAAAACCTACAATCTTCATGGAATAAACTGTGCCTAACCGCCTATCCAATGACTCTCAAACTTTTACACCATAAACTATGCACCTCAAACTTCGATTTGATATATCGTATGCTTAATTTGACCAAGTAACGAAGCGGGAATTAATTTCTCAAAACTACCCCAAATCTGCCCACTAAAACAGGACAGAACAGGGCAGTACGTGACAATAGCCCCCATGGGCTGCGCACACCACCAATGAACCTAGGCTTTTGATACAACTTAGGGGACATTTTAAGCTTCAAAATGGCATATGCACGTCCCAATCGGACCACTATGGAGAGAGATACGCTCTTCCAAAGTTCACCCAAAAGCTGCCAATTCTACAGAAAATTTGCCAGAGTTTCCTTTGTATTTCCTAAAATCCCCAAATTTGCATAACCTGTTTAACACCACTAATACACCTGAAATCCAGCAAAATCCAATGGGTGGCACACACAAGGTCCAACAACGCCTTGGGGCACTTACAACCCAATCCAATATACACTTAAAACATAAGCAAATTACTTTTAAATCCTTTATAGTTTTAATAACTAACATTCAATTTCATGCATAAACCATAATGCAGATAATCATAAACCTACAATAGGCCTAAAGCCCTTCCATCATATTACATACATCCATGGTACATTTACAACACTGGATTACATTTACATTTACAACTTTAACTTTAAACTACAAATATTTACATATTACACTTCACTTGCCAAATAAATCCATAAACTAAAATGACATGATAGCTAAACTATGCACCACTGCTCCACTCGTCAACATGCGGGCTTCTTGCCCGCTGCTCCATATCCACTGGTACATCCTGAAATAATGCCCCGAGACGGGGTGAGATATACGGATATATCTCAGTAACCAAGAGGTTCTGGAGAAAACTACGCCCAATGGTTCACTTCGATGTATATCAATAATATAAAACCAACATCACTGTTATAAAACGGGATAAAGCAAAGGATTTAGAGAAAGAGGGAATATGTAACATCCCGTATAATTAGTAAAATACCTAAGCACTATATGCTATATGTACATGTGTAGAATTCGGATGTATGGTTTATGTGTTATGTGTTATGGCGTGTGAAGTGTTTGATTTTTATTCCTTGGATAAGACTAAGGTAATTAATTAAATTAAATCATAGGAGGGTGTATATGTAGACATGTGAATTTAATCTTATGAGTAAGGCATTAGTGTTTGGATGTGGGCTAGTGTGTGTGTGAGGACTAGTTAATTTTGGGACTTGTGTGATTGGATTTTTGGTGTGTGGCCTATGGCCCAAGGATGGCCTTTGAACCTACCTTTGTTTAGCCCAAAGTTGTAACCACTTATTCTCCTTAAAGCCTAGTCCAACAAGGCTGCCTTGTGCAGCAAGGAACACCACTTGGCTAGTTGTTTTTACTTCCCTTTTGTGCGCACAAGTAAGGGTAATTAGGACCTTTATAACCTGCCATTTTGCCTTGATAAACCGCCACCTCACCTTGATTATGCATAATTTGATTTAAGCCTCATTGCATGGTAGACACATGTGCATTTTAGCATGATCTTAGGCTGCACATTTCTCCATTTTGGGCGCACATGGGAGGGGCTGGATGCAGATTTTTTTTATGACACAAGACTGCATAACTTGTTGACTTGGATAACCACTTTCACTCTCCATCATTAGACTGCATTGTGCAGATTTTGTTGCAAGCTTTTGCAGCCTTCATGAGTCAAATCCCCTCCTCCTTCCACATGCATCATGAGACTGCATTCCCATCATTTTTGCGCAGAGGGCAGCTCCATAAAACCAGAATTCTTGGCTGCCACAAAGCCCTCTTGCTTGTGGATTTAGTGAACCTCCCTCACCCCTCTCATTGTGCGCATGGTTTGGCCTTTTATGCAGAAATTTTTCTGCACAAGGACAGCCCCAATATGAGTGTTTGGACTGTCACAAATCTACACTCATGATGCACCTTTTCCCCTCATCATTTGCGCACCAAGGACTGCACAAGTGCAGATCTTTGGACTGCCACATAGTGTTTTACTTGTTGACTTAGCAAAACTCTCTCATGTGCTCATGACACTCCCTTTCCACACCCCTTTGTGCGCAAACCATGGCTGTTGGGCAGAGAAGAATTCTGACTTTGGACAGCTCTTAAAGCTGAACAGATCCCCTCACCCTTTTGCATGTAAGTAGAGTAATTTAGAAGCCAACACCTTGCTTGATTCAGCCTTAGATTTAGCCCCATCCTCTCAAAGAAATCTGAATATTTCATGATAGTTAATTATAGCATTTTTCCCTCACCTTCACTATATATGTGCGCATGGAGAGGGGGCTGCCTTCATGTGCAAGTGCAGCCAACCCCTCTCCAACTTCTCTTCTCCTCACTCCCTCACTCCCATAACCGAACCTACAAGCCTCCTTGGAGCTAGAAGACTTTGCTTAAGACAACTCCCTCCTTCCCTCACCTCAACCATACACCAAGCTAGTGCTAACCTTGTTCCTCATCCTTGTTGCGCATAGATCACATAGGAAGCTAGGACTTGTCGTGAAGTAGAACTAGAAGGTGGTGTGATTCTTGACTTGAAGGGTGTGCTACAAGAGGTGCGCTTGAGAAGTGAGAATATTTCGCTGCCGTTGGTAATATTTAAGGAAAGCTAAGGTAAGTGTCAGGCGATGATGCCTAATGTAACTATTGACTATTGGTATAGAATTGTAACATGATGCTCCATATGCCGTAAAAAATATTATGTTCCATTATAATGAAAGGAATCTGCCAAAAAATGTGCCGTGATGGCTATGAGGTAAGACGTTATGTGGCAGCATAACGCATATGAAAGGTATATAAGCATGCATCTTACATTCTACCGCATTTTTACGCTTTGTGTGTGAAAGCATAGCATGACATGCATGTATCAAGATCATATAGGCCTTGTTTTAGAATAGTTATGTACAGGACCATGTGTTTGAGCAAGCATCATATAGGCATCCCCAAGGTACCGGGGTATGGGACACTTGGCATCAGTCCGCATAGGCCCACAGATGGAATCCACATGGAGCTCCGGTGCCAAGGGATAATTGATTCCACTGTGAAGTGCGCGCACGACGGTGCTAAAAGCGCAAAGGAAAGGCGTTATATACGCAATATATGAAAGTGATAAAATGAAAAGGAACAAGTATATGTTGAAGTGACTGTTTATGATTTTGTGCCTTGTTAATACTGTTATATTACTGGTTTTATTGCCACACTACTGGGATTATTCTCACCCCCTTCGGGGCTGCTATTTTCCAAAATGGCAGGAGGACGTAAAAGCACCTGAAGAAGTGATATTTTGCTGTTGAATGCTGATGCCTGGACTATCTCTGTTGCTGTTTGCTTAAATGGATGACTGTACTGATTAATATTTTGATACTTTTGGATGACTGTAGTCCTTATCATCTTTATGTTAGTTGGAACTTTTGTGAACAATGACTATTTTGGAAAACCTTAATGAAAAGAATTTAAGTGTTGAAAATTTTTATACGGATTTGTATACTGCTTTGTTAGCTCATGCGACGTTAACGACTCTAATTCCGCTTAGCAAACGACTCTCTTGGATGCATACAAGGGAGGGCGTTACACTAATTGGTATCAGAGCAGTTTGGTCCATGGAATTTCTTGTGCTTGATTGAATTGACTGCTGTTTGTGTTTATCTGCTGATTGACTGTTTAAATGTGCTATAGTTAAGTATATATTAGCTAGGGTAGTTAGGTTGTTAGGACTGTTCTATGATAAGACACGGATGCATAGCTAACTTGTCCGAATTGAACTCGAGTACCTACTTGAGACTGCTGCCATGAATAACTTGCGGTGAGCTTGATCAACTCATTTCCTGGTATTGTGAGTGCAGAATCATGGCGGGTGGTCGCGGTTCAACTCGGGGAAGGACTGGCGATGCAGAAGAGGATCTTATCACCACCATTGGAGGACTGGCCACATTCATCCAGAACATGAGCCAAGAATGGCGCGATCATAGGCAACAGAATCAGAACCAACCCCCACTGCATGAAAATGCAGAAGAAATTGCCCATCGGAGGTTGAAAGACTTCCGCAACTTCCAACCACCCACCTTTGAGGGTGAGGACAACCCCGAGGCTGCAGCAAAGTGGCTGCAGATGATCGAGCATATCTTTGAACGAATGGCATGCCCGGAAGCGCAGAAGACTGATTACGCGTCGTACCAGCTGATGGGAGAAGCCTTAACGTGGTGGACTGGTGCGAGGGCTCTGCTGAGAGCTCAGGACGTGGAACTAACATGGGCTGTGTTCAGACAAGTATTTTTGGACAAGTATTTTCCTAAGGCAATAAGGAGGATGAAACACACTGAACTGCTGTCTCTCAGGCAGGATAACATGACGGTTAACGAGTATATCGCAAAGTTCGGGCAGCTGATCGAGTACGCCAACTTTGATCGGAACATCTACGATGAAGAATGGCAGGTGGAGAAGTTCGAGAGCGGATTACATCCGGAAATTCGCAAGCTCATCTTAACGACGGCTAATCGTACACTTCCAGAACTCATCAACCAGAGTCGTCAGGCCGAAGGAATTATTAATGAGGCCAAGAACTTGAACAAGCCACCAACACAATTCCACGGAGGAAACCGAGCAGGCAGATTCTTCAGGACGGCACCTGGTAGGGGTCGAGGCAGAGGTACGCCGTTGCAAGCACGGCCTGGAAACTTTAAGAGGAACTTTACGGTGGGCCAATCGTCGACGGGACGTCAGGGTGCGACTGCTTGTGCTACGTGCGGAAAGAATCACTTTGGAGTCTGTCGCAAGAACAACAATGCATGCTTCAGATGCGGTCAGCAAGGTCACTTTGCTTACAAATGCCCCCAGAACGCTGATCAACAGCCTCAGCAAGCTCGGGTATTCACATTGGATGCAAATGAAGCGCAGAAGTTTCCCAACCTGATCAAAGGTAATGTCACTCTGAATGGTCACCCAATTTCTGTTATCTTTGATTCTGGAGCGTCTGGCTCTTTTATGGCAAAGCATACTGCCTTGAGAATAGGCATCACCCCAACCCCGTTACCCTGTGAGTTACACATCAGCACACCTACGGGAGGATCGTGCACAGCCTCAGAGATCTGCAGAGGTGTTACCTTGCAGTACGAAGGGAACACGTATACAGTTAACTTGGTGGTCCTGCCGGTATTCAACTTCGATGTGATTATCGGTATGGACTGGTTGACGGAAAACGGGATAACTTTGGATTGTCGAGCGGGGAAAGTCATTGTTCCTGCGAAGGATGGTAATTTTCAACCTTTCTCTCTCATTTCCTTATTGCAAGTTAGAAAAGAGCTCCGCAAGGGAGCAGCAGGGTATCTTTTGTCGATCGAGGCTGAGACCCCGATTGACAATCAAATTCAGAATGTACCGGTAGTTAGAGAATTCGAGGAGGTATTCCCGGATGAAATACCTCGACTGCCTCCTCATAGGGAAATAGAATTTTCGATCGAACTTGTTCCTGGAGTTGGACCAATCTCCATTGCCCCGTATCGCATGGCGCCGTTGGAACTTCGCGAGTTGAAGAAGCAGATAGAAGAGCTTTTGGCAAAGGAATTCATCAGACCGAGTACTTCTCCATGGGGTGCTCCAGCCATCTTGATTAAGAAGAAGGATGGAAGCTTACGTCTGTGTGTAGATTACCGCCAGCTGAACAAAGTCACGGTGAAGAATAAGTATCCGCTACCAAGGATCGACGATTTAATGGACCAGCTGAGAGGAGCCAGAGTCTTTTCCAAGATAGACTTACGATCGGGATACCATCAGATCCGGGTCAAACCGGAGGATATTCCGAAAACCGCTTTTAGGACTCGTTATGGGCACTACGAATATCAGGTGATCCCATTCGGACTTACGAATGCCCCAGCGGTGTTCATGGACTACATGAACCGCATCTTCCGCCCGTTTCTTGATCAGTTCGTAATTGTGTTTATCGACGATATCCTGATTTACTCAGCTAATGAAGAGCTGCATGCGGAACATCTGAGGATTGTCTTGCAAGTCTTGAAGGAGAAGCAGTTGTACGCAAAATGGTCGAAGTGCGAGTTTTGGCTTAAAGAGGTCCAGTTTCTGGGCCATGTCATTTCATCAGAAGGTATCGCGGTGGACCCCAGCAAAGTTGAAGCTGTCATGAATTGGGAACGACCCAAGACTGTCACCGAAGTACGAAGTTTCTTAGGTCTGGCCGGATATTATCGAAGGTTCATCCAGAACTTCTCTCAGATAGTACAACCCCTTACTCGTCTCACTCGGAAGGATAAGCCTTTTGAGTGGACTGAAGCCTGTGAAGAATGTTTCTTGGAGCTAAAGAGCAGATTGACGAGTGCTCCCGTACTCACGATTCCGGATCCTACTCGAAAGTTCGAAGTATACTGCGATGCGTCGCTGAAAGGACTTGGATGCGTATTGATGCAGGACCGTATGGCAGTAGCTTATGCATCTCGACAACTGAAGCCTCACGAAGAAAATTATCCTACTCACGATCTGGAATTAGCAGCTATCGTGTTCGCACTGAAAATCTGGAGGCACCACTTGTATGGTTCGCAGTTTGACGTGTTCAGCGATCATAAGAGTTTGAAGTACTTGTTCGACCAGAAGGAGCTGAATATGCGGCAACGTCGGTGGATGGAATTTCTGAAGGACTACGATTTTGAACTTAAATACCACCCAGGAAAGGCGAACGTGGTAGCTGACGCCCTGAGCAGGAAGACGCTGCACACTGCAACTCTAATGATGGAAGAATTGAAGTTGTTTGAGGCCTTTCGAGACTTGAACTTATCGGTAGACGAGAGAGAGGACAGCGTAAGATTGGGAAATATAAGGGTGGAGAATGAATTGATCAGTAAAATTAAGGAGGCTCAGAAGGATGAAGAGTTAGTCCGCGAGTTGGTTGGTAACCAAGAGGTAGTAAAGGATGAGAATGATGTCTGGAGATTCCAAGGACGGCTGGTTGTGCCGAATGAAGAATTGAAACAAGAAGTTTTGCAGGAAGCTCACAAGGGTAAGTACGCAGTTCATCCTGGATCCACGAAGATGTACCATGATTTGAAGACCTCGTTTTGGTGGCCGGGTATGAAGCGTGATATTGCGGAGTATGTATCTCGATGCTTAACTTGTCAGAAGGTGAAGTACGAACATCAGAAACCGTCGGGACTCCTTCAACCTTTGGAGATTCCCGAATGGAAGTGGGATAGCATTTCGATGGATTTTGTAGTTGGACTTCCTCGGACGCGAGAAGGATATGATTCTATCTGGGTGATTGTCGATCGTTTAACGAAGTCAGCTCATTTCTTGCGTGTTAGAACCACTTATGATACAGAAAGGCTTGCTAGAATCTATCTGCAGGAGATTGTGAAGCTGCACGGAGTTCCTACGAGTATTGTCAGTGATCGGGATCCCAAGTTTACATCTAAGTTTTGGGAATCCTTTCAAAGAGCGTTAGGGACCCAATTGAAGTTGAGTACTGCTTATCACCCGCAGACCGATGGACAGACGGAACGCACCATTCAAGCATTAGAGGACATGCTACGAGCTTGTGTTTTGGAGTTAGGAGGCAGCTGGGATAGTTATCTTTCTTTGATTGAGTTCGCTTACAACAACAGTTACCACTCCAGCATTCAGATGGCACCGTATGAAGCTTTGTATGGGAGAAAATGCAGATCCCCTTTATGTTGGACGGAAGTGGGTGAGCGAAGTATGTTAGGACCCGATCTAATTCAAGAAACATCCGAACAAGTAAAGAAGATTCAGGAGAATATGCAGAGGGCTCAGGCCAGACAGAAGAGTTATTACGACAAGCGTCATAAGCCTCTATCTTTCGAAGTCGGAGACCATGTATTTTTGAGAATCACTCCTACATCGGGACTCGGAAGGAGAATGGGAGTAAAGAAGTTAAGTCCATGGTACTTAGGACCGTATCTGATTATGGACCGGATTGGAGGGTCTGCATACCGGTTGGCCTTACCACCCAATCTGTCAGGAATTCACAATGTATTTCATGTGTCGCAGCTACGGAGGTACCTCTCTGATCCATCTCACGTGTTACATCCAGAAGAAGTGGAACTAAAGGAAGATCTGACGTATCAAGTGCAACCGTTCCAAATTCTTGAAAGATCTGTCAAACGACTCCGTTCTAAAGAGATTCCGTTGGTGAAAGTATTGTGGAACAACAGATCGGCAGCTGAAGCCACTTGGGAGCGCGAGGAAGACGTTCAGAAACGCTATCCAGAACTGTTTAGCTCTTAAGTAAGTTTATTTTGCGGACAAAATTCCTTTTTGGTGGGGAGAGTGTAACATCCCGTATAATTAGTAAAATACCTAAGCACTATATGCTATATGTACATGTGTAGAATTCGGATGTATGGTTTATGTGTTATGTGTTATGGCGTGTGAATTGTTTGATTTTTATTCCTTGGATAAGACTAAGGTAATTAATTAAATTAAATCATAGGAGGGTGTATATGTAGACATGTGAATTTAATCTTATGAGTAAGGCATTAGTGTTTGGATGTGGGCTAGTGTGTGTGTGAGGACTAGTTAATTTTGGGACTTGTGTGATTGGATTTTTGGTGTGTGGCCTATGGCCCAAGGATGGCCTTTGAACCTACCTTTGTTTAGCCCAAAGTTGTAACCACTTATTCTCCTTAAAGCCTAGTCCAACAAGGCTGCCTTGTGCAGCAAGGAACACCACTTGGCTAGTTGTTTTTACTTCCCTTTTGTGCGCACAAGTAAGGGTAATTAGGACCTTTATAACCTGCCATTTTGCCTTGATAAACCGCCACCTCACCTTGATTATGCATAATTTGATTTAAGCCTCATTGCATGGTAGACACATGTGCATTTTAGCATGATCTTAGGCTGCACATTTCTCCATTTTGGGCGCACATGGGAGGGGCTGGATGCAGATTTTTTTTATGACACAAGACTGCATAACTTGTTGACTTGGATAACCACTTTCACTCTCCATCATTAGACTGCATTGTGCAGATTTTGTTGCAAGCTTTTGCAGCCTTCATGAGTCAAATCCCCTCCTCCTTCCACATGCATCATGAGACTGCATTCCCATCATTTTTGCGCAGAGGGCAGCTCCATAAAACCAGAATTCTTGGCTGCCACAAAGCCCTCTTGCTTGTGGATTTAGTGAACCTCCCTCACCCCTCTCATTGTGCGCATGGTTTGGCCTTTTATGCAGAAATTTTTCTGCACAAGGACAGCCCCAATATGAGTGTTTGGACTGTCACAAATCTACACTCATGATGCACCTTTTCCCCTCATCATTTGCGCACCAAGGACTGCACAAGTGCAGATCTTTGGACTGCCACATAGTGTTTTACTTGTTGACTTAGCAAAACTCTCTCATGTGCTCATGACACTCCCTTTCCACACCCCTTTGTGCGCAAACCATGGCTGTTGGGCAGAGAAGAATTCTGACTTTGGACAGCTCTTAAAGCTGAACAGATCCCCTCACCCTTTTGCATGTAAGTAGAGTAATTTAGAAGCCAACACCTTGCTTGATTCAGCCTTAGATTTAGCCCCATCCTCTCAAAGAAATCTGAATATTTCATGATAGTTAATTATAGCATTTTTCCCTCACCTTCACTATATATGTGCGCATGGAGAGGGGGCTGCCTTCATGTGCAAGTGCAGCCAACCCCTCTCCAACTTCTCTTCTCCTCACTCCCTCACTCCCATAACCGAACCTACAAGCCTCCTTGGAGCTAGAAGACTTTGCTTAAGACAACTCCCTCCTTCCCTCACCTCAACCATACACCAAGCTAGTGCTAACCTTGTTCCTCATCCTTGTTGCGCATAGATCACATAGGAAGCTAGGACTTGTCGTGAAGTAGAACTAGAAGGTGGTGTGATTCTTGACTTGAAGGGTGTGCTACAAGAGGTGCGCTTAAGAAGTGAGAATATTTCGCTGCCGTTGGTAATATTTAAGGAAAGCTAAGGTAAGTGTCAGGCGATGATGCCTAATGTAACTATTGACTATTGGTATAGAATTGTAACATGATGCTCCATATGCCGTAAAAAATATTATGTTCCATTATAATGAAAGGAATCTGCCAAAAAATGTGCCGTGATGGCTATGAGGTAAGACGTTATGTGGCAGCATAACGCATATGAAAGGTATATAAGCATGCATCTTACATTCTACCGCATTTTTACGCTTTGTGTGTGAAAGCATAGCATGACATGCATGTATCAAGATCATATAGGCCTTGTTTTAGAATAGTTATGTACAGGACCATGTGTTTGAGCAAGCATCATATAGGCATCCCCAAGGTACCGGGGTATGGGACACTTGGCATCAGTCCGCATAGGCCCACAGATGGAATCCACATGGAGCTCAGGTGCCAAGGGATAATTGATTCCACTGTGAAGTGCGCGCACGACGGTGCTAAAAGCGCAAAGGAAAGGCGTTATATACGCAATATATGAAAGTGATAAAATGAAAAGGAACAAGTATATGTTGAAGTGACTGTTTATGATTTTGTGCCTAGTTAATACTGTTATATTACTGGTTTTATTGCCACACTACTGGGATTATTCTCACCCCCTTCGGGGCTGCTATTTTCCAAAATGGCAGGAGGACGTAAAAGCACCTGAAGAAGTGATATTTTGCTGTTGAATGCTGATGCCTGGACTATCTCTGTTGCTGTTTGCTTAAATGGATGACTGTACTGATTAATATTTTGATACTTTTGGATGACTGTAGTCCTTATCATCTTTATGTTAGTTGGAACTTTTGTGAACAATGACTATTTTGGAAAACCTTAATGAAAAGAATTTAAGTGTTGAAAATTTTTATACGGATTTGTATACTGCTTTGTTAGCTCATGCGACGTTAACGACTCTAATTCCGCTTAGCAAACGACTCTCTTGGATGCATACAAGGGAGGGCGTTACAGAATATATCAGAACAACTACGACATGCGGGATGGTAGCTACCAATACCACGCCATGTCCTCGGCTATACGTGTAACATCCCACATAATTAGGATATATATATATAAATTGCTATAAGGATTATGGGTATTATGTTAAATTCAAGCTATGTGCATTACATGTTTGGATTTCGGATTATATAACTATTAGTATGGAATTAAGTGAGTTAGGGAATTTTGAATTATAAAAATAGGTGAGAATTTATTTTGGTCATGTGGAATTTTAGTTAAAATTTATAAAAATAATTTTATAGTAACTTATAGAAAAAAAAAAAAAAACTTAGGTAATTGGAAGACATGAGAATTAATAGATTAGTGGGAACCTACATGAATTAGTAGGCTAATTCATGAGTAGTGTAACCATCGGATTTACATGCTTTTGGGCCCAACACTTAGGTTGGCCGGCGGCCCAAGGACCTCATGAGGGAACAAGGTGCAGCCCAAATCCTTTCCTTCACCTTTAGTTAATCCATATCTTATCTAAGAAATCCACTTAGTTGTTATTCATTGGTTAAGGAGTAACACATGGCACCACCTTATCTCTCCTTTTTGATCACCTGTGCGCCATCATGATATTGCATGTGAGCTACCTCTTTCTCTTTCCCTAAAGGTGCGACACCTGTGCAACTTTGAGGTCACTTAGAACTACTTATGTAGGATCGGCCTAGCTCTTTGGGTTATTATGGATTCAATTCTCTTTGTTTCAAGATTGAACCCATTCCTACGCTCTCCTATAACAAACAAAAAGGAACCTAACTCAGTCATATTTCTACTCTAAACCGTAAGCACCATATTACAAGGAAACATCATCTAGCCTTCATATCACACCATTTCCCTTCCTTATTCGGCCAATCACCAAGCGGCACTACTTGCATGTGTTTTCTTCTTTGCTTTCCTTCAAACCGCAAGCTCCTTGGAGAGATAACAACCATCAAGTTTCCAATCTTTCTCTGTGGTTCGGTCTGGTCATCTACAACAAAGTGTTATAATGATCTTCGCAAAAAATTCTTTGTTTGTTTCCTTGCTGCTCTTCCATTCGATTAGTTGATAAGCATTCCGTTCTGTTTCCTCTTTTGCTTCCACTGCATGTTGATGGTCCAGCCGTGATAGAGTCTTTCTCCCTTGTATGCAACCGGCTCGAGCCTTGGAGACCATATACTTGGAAGGAGTGTGGACTCTTGTTTTCTTGCCAAGAGGTAAGGTTGCATGAACTGAATCATCTTATATCTCATCTGTTGTACTTAGACTAGGAAATAAATTTCTCTGGGTGGTCATCTTTCTTTAATGTTTTGTTCGGCTTTTCATAATGAATTGAATGCATGTGAATAAACAAAGTTTTAAAACTCCCTTTCTTCTTGCCCTCATTGTTGACCGTGGTATGCATCTTGAGAAGGTGAAAGTCTGGTCTGTCATGTCATCCCCCTTGCTGTCTCTGTTCAGTTACATAATATACTAGGAGAATCTCACTTGGCCAATTCTCTGTTTCGGTTTTTGTATAGATTATAGGATGTTAAAATTATGGTTTTGTCATCTTCCGTTTAACCCACCCAAGCCGTGACTGTATGCAGGTCTTAGAATGTTTTATTTAGAGCTTGTAAAATTGGTTCCTTACCGTTGTTGGACTATTTTCCATTGAGTGAAAAATTAACTTCTGGCATGATTTGGTAATTGGCGATGACAGCATGACTAGAAGTCTAATCATCCAAGTTTAGGTTGTAGAGAAAGATACTGTAAATGTAAAGTCCAAGTCTCTAGCTAATGGCATTAATTACCGAGTTGGCATGCATGAAAAAGCTTGAATTTTGCCTTTGTTAACAATTTAGTAATCTGACTTGAAGTCAGAAAAATGTGGACAGTATAAGTACTAGGAAAAGCGAATCACAATGTGTTGGGACTTTGGATTGTTGTGTTGTTAACAAGTAGATAAAAATTAATTGAAGTCAGAAATTGTAGTAGAGGAACTTAGTAATAACCGAATTGGCATATGTTGGGGACTTAGGATTTTATTATGATAATATGTTATTAAATAATGGGAAGGCAGAAATTGGTGATGCACTAGAAGCATGGTTAAAATTGAGTAAAATATAGAATATTGGGAGGCATGGAATTGGGTTTATGAATAATAGGAATGTATGAATAAAATTTTGACTTGTACCGCATGTATTTAGGTGCACGCAACTCTTATTGTTGGGCTGAATTTTGGTGCTGTTGATTATTGCATGGACACGAGGTAAGTGTCAGGCGATATTACCTAATGTGACTATTGACTACTGGTATAAAATTGTGACATGATGCTCCATATTCCGTAAAAGTATTATGTTCCATTATGATGAAAGGAAACTGCCAAAAATGTGCCGTGATGGCTATATGATTATGAGGTAAAGACGTTATGTGGCAGCATAACGCATATGAAAAGTATATGTGCCGTGATGGCTATATGAAAGGTATATAAGCATGCATCTTACATCATACCGCATTTTTACGCTTTGTGTGTGAAAGCATAGCATGACATGCATGTATCAAGATCATATAGGCCTTGTTTTAGAATAGTTATGTACAGGACCATGTGTTTGAGCAAGCATCATATAGGCATCCCCAAGGTACCGGGGTATGGGACACTTGGCATCAGTCCGCATAGGCCCACAGTTGGAATCCACATGGAGCTCAGGTGCCAAGGGTATATTTGATTCCACTGTGAAGTGCGCGCACGACGGTGCTAAAAGCGCAAAGGAAAGGCGTTATATACGCAATATATGAATATGATGAAAAGGAAAAAGGAAAAGGAACAAGGATATGTTGAAGTGACTGTTTATGATTTTGTGCCTAGTTAATACTGTTATGTTACTGGTGTTGTTGCCACACTACTGGGATTATTCTCACCCCTTTGGGGCTGCTATTTTCATAAAATGGCAGGAAAAAGGAAAGCACACTTGAAGACGTGAGTGTATGGATGTCTGCTGTTGATTGGACTTTTGCTGTTGCTGTTTAATTGCTGGATAACTGTATGATCTTGTATATATTGAGAACTTTGATGATTGATGAAGTTATTACTTGAACTCTGTTAAGTCTTTTAAGAACAGTGGCTGTTTTGGAAACATTGCGAAAAGAATTTTTGAACGATTTACTAGGTGTTGAATTTTAACAGTTTTACCGGTACTTTACGGGTCATGTTTCAAGGGGCAAACGAACTCCGATTTACTATTATTTTATATGCACGCGAAGCCCCGGGAATGTACTTTCAAACTGTGCAGGTTTCATCTTTATACGAAATTTGTACAAATTTTTATAAGCTTCGCCTTACAACCTGTTTCCAGAAAACAGACAGGATTCACAAGCGTTTTACGTGTCCTGTTCCGCGGGGCTATTCACCTCCGAATCGCGCATAATTTATATGTACGCGATGCCCCGGATGTCTAGTTTTTCAGAAGCTTGGAATATTTTTTATCGCATCTAAATTTGATTTTATACAGATTTTATAAGACAGCAAGGTTTTTTTGAAAAGCGTAGAAAATTCAGCAAAGGGTTTTATCAATGAAATTTTCTATGATCGACAAACAATCTCATCTTTCTCAAACTATTTTTATGAGAATCAAACCTGGACTTTTTCAAGTCTCCAATTTAAATGTTATTCGATAAAGTTTTTAATTAATTGAGTTCTTTACCGCTGCAACTCTAATGCAAATTAGCAAACAACCCTCTTGGATGCATACAAGAGTGGGTGTTACACTACGCCTATGGGTACTATCCCTGGCGTGTTCATAGAACAACACACCAAGGTACCCCTTCCAACCATATACACCCGAGACAACCTAGTGTGCTCCTATCCGGATAACACACCACGACCCTGGGTCAACTGGAACTCCCTCTCAGAGACCTATCCAGTGGCAGTCCGGAAACACTTGCCCGAAGGCTAAAAGTATCTACTGGCCAGAGATCTGGTACATAAGTACCCACTGTGATAATGCACATGCACGCTCATGCTGTTATACACTACTCATACACACTTCCTACCATTGCCATCAACTAGCAAGGTGGAACACAAAAGGGGAACAAGCCCCAGTACCAAAAGGTTACCTTTCTTTTTATCCATCCACTGAGCTCCGCAGAAACTCCACTTATAGCTTGATACACAGGGAACGCCTACACAGAGGACCATTCCACACTCTTAGAACTTTGAATCCACTCATGAATTTCAACATATCATATGTAAACCACATCACTTACCTCAATCCACTTGATCCAGGACCAAGGGCAATCCACTGTTTCGCTGTTCCAAGTATATGTCCACGTACGGCAACCTGTACAACCATGCACAACCGTCAGTTTCAGTCACAATCCGTTAAAACGCAAAAACGTCAAATTCCACTTCTCTCCCCCTAAGGTTCGGCCATAATAGGGTTATTTTGGGTTTTATTTTTCTAAATTTTCTTTCTCATTTTATTTCACTTACTAGGTTACCCAAAGGCTAGTTCAATCGCCGTTTTTCGGTTTTACGACTTTTTCGCAACGTTTTGCGAATTATTACACTTTAGGCACATTTTGCCACTTTCAACACTTATTATTTTTACATTGATTCTTCCACATGCCAATCACCACACAACCCATCTAATAACTTTTCCATCACACAACACAACACCAAAGTGTTCTAAAACATCAATTTGCTCAATAGTACATAAATGGCCTAATCTTGGTTAGTCCAAACCAAGGATTTCCACTCAATTCCTATGGTCCACAACTGACATAATCACTTCCTAACATCATATAATCACACTACAATTCACTATATCACCATTAACACAAAACTCAAAAATTCAATTTCATGCACCAATTTTTCCTAAGTTAAAAATCCATTTTTTTCACTTAAAAATTTCATTGCATTTCTAGCATTAATACATCATTCTAAGACATTATCATCTAATAGACATTTTCCATTTGAGCTCTCTAACACCACATATCACAAAATCCCTCTTTAGGGGCAATTATCACAACTCAAAATTTAACCAATGAAATGTTGAAATAACTCACCCAATTGCACGGTATATGGCTCCACCTAAGTATACTCCACCATTGGAGCATTTAAAATCAACATGATCACCCTTTTCTCCAAGCAAATCGCGGCCTAAATGGCATGGATCTCCTCACACACTCAATTTCAAGGCTAAACAAGGCTACCAATGGGTTTAGGAGGTGTTTTCCATCAAGATTCAACACAAACTTTGTTGAATTTGGTTGAGAATTGGTTGGCTTGTGGCAAGGAGCAAATTGGCGCAAAAATGGAGGCACAAGGGCTGTTGGTCGCGGGAGTGTAACAGCCCGTTACGTACCGGTATTGTTAACATTGATTATGATATTAAGCGCAGTTACAATCACAGTAATTGAGTTAATTAAATCACGGGCAACTTTTTTTTTTCTTTTAACTCTTTCCTTTTTGTAAACATTATCTTTTTCCGTAATCAATTAAAACAACACTATAATTGTAAGTGCAATTCGCGGAATTATTCAGTTTACTAACATCACTAATCTTTCTTTTTATTCAACTCATTTAAACTTATTAAGTTACTCTCACATCTTCACATGTTGTAGTCCTTTACATTAGCTACGTGTGGTTTCAAACCGCGCACCATTTGGAGTTCTACACACTAAGTTAAGCCCCTTTCTTTTAGTCTAGAAAAACCTGAATTTTCAAAATTTACACTATGGTAATCGATTACCAGGGGGTGGTAATCGATTACCACCAGTTAACAAAATGAGGCAGTAGCCAATTTTTCATCCCCTGTTCTCTGGTAATCGATTACCAAGCTTGGGTAATCGATTACTCCACTTGGTAATCGACTACCAAGCCTCTGGTAATCGATTACCAGGCAGACAGTAGCATTTATTTCGTCCCCTGTTGCATGTTAATCGATTACCATGCTTGGGTAATCGATTACTATGCAGTAAAAATGACAGTAGACAACTTTTTAAGTCCAAAAAGGGTTGTGTAATCCATTCCTAACACCTTAATACTCCACACAACACTTACAAATACCCTAATGTAGGCTCTAGGCCCTTCCATCATGCATTTTCATTATGAAATACATCAATTACAAAGTCCTTGAGTTCATGGTCATTTTACAACAAGAATGCACCATTTACAACATAAAGTGCCAAGGCCTCAAATGCAATGAAGGTGGCAATGGACAAGCCCCATGCTCACTCAAAATATGCAATTTATCCATGGCATGAATAAAAAGCAATAAACAAGACTTAGAAAGTAATCATGAACACTGCAAAAGCATGGAAGTAACATAATGCAATATGTTCATGACCTAAGTCTCAAAATACTAAATGGCATGCTATGTGCACTCCATAGTCTCCTCCAAAATGTCATGCAAGCTCACTGCACCACATGCAATCCGCTGTCCACTAAGCGGGCTTCTTGCCCGAAGCTCCTCCCGGCTCATAATGCCCTGAAATGTGGTCCCCCAAACACGGGGTGAGATATACAAATATATCTCAGTAAACCAATGGAGCTAGAGGCTTTCTCCACTCCATGGCTCACTCAATGTGCAAATATAACATTATATAATATGCATGACATACAATATTACCAACAACTGGAGACAAACCGAGAACATCCACAATTGGATTTACGTTAAAGAACTACATCATATAACTCCCGAGACCTTCCTGGCGCCTCTCCCATGGTTGAGAAGACTCCATGGCAAAACCCAACTGGAACTCCTCATGAGCCCTATCCAGCGGAAGTCCCGTGTTTGGATCATCCTGGTGTCGCTCCCAGAGTCGACCCCACGGCAAAACCCAACTGAAATTCCCAGCGGAATATCCAGCGGATGTCCAAACCAACACACGTCAAATGGCCAGTGACCAAACAATTTTCACACATAACAAGCAATATGGCATGCAAGCACATAATCACACAATGCCATAAACAAAAAATCCAACCACAACCTTCCACTAGGTGTGGTGGAGCACACAAGGGATTAAACCCCAGTTCCAAGGGTTTACCTCAACACTAACAATTTCGTTCCACACGTACGCTCCAAATCAATCCTCCACAATCACGTCAGTGTGAGGCACCCTACAATGATCAACATCATGATCAACAATTTTCCAAATTGCACAAAACCTCAAATTTCATGAAATTTCCCAAATTTTTCCTAAGTTAAAAATCTCACTTTTTCACCAAAATTTATCATAGCATTTCTAGCTCACAAACATCATTCTAAGGCATTTTCATCTAATAGCATTTTTCCATTTGGGCTTTCTATCATTACACATCTAAGATTAAAGACTTAGTGCATAAATTTCTAGATCTACAAAATCAACCATAAAGATACCACAAATATACTCACAATCTATGGTAGACACACCACCAAGGCTTCACTAAGCAAAGGAAGATCAAAAACCCTCAAAAACACCAAGAAACCTCCAATGTTCGGATCTGTGTTTGTCCAAAAATGCAGCAATGAGATGATTTCAAGGCTTGGGAGTATCACCAATGGCTTTAGAAGGTTGTTTACAACAAATTTCAACACCAAAACCAAGTGATTTGGTGGAGAAATGCTCAAATGGTGGAGAGGAAGAGAATGGGTCTTGTTCTTTGAAAATGGAGGAAAGCTTACGGGTGAGGAGGAGAAAAAGGAGAAGGAAGGCGTGGGGGTGAGTTGGGAAGCTAAGTGACTTCGGTCACGTGGGTCCCACACGCGATCTAACTTTAATCCTGACAATAATTCTGATCATACATTCTTAATCTACATATTTTTCTGGTCCATGACATATTTTTATTTCCTAAAAATATTGATAAAAATTTCACACTTATCGGTACACTCATACCACAGTATTTTACACTTAAAAGTCACTATTCATCAATTTTTCACAAATTTGCCTACTCACTCAATTTTCCGCCCTGATTCCATTTCCAGCATTATTTTTGTCATATAAAAACTCTAACTCAATTTTTATGCCTCAGAAAACATGGCTGGTCAATTACCATTTTGCCCTTTTTGCCCATTTTGGCCGTAATTCTCGGATTTTCACTAATCCATCAATTTTAATTCCACATTAATATTTCAAACTATATATTTAACTTTATGAGGTGTTATATTCACCCCTCCTTTTAGAAATTTTGTCCGCAAAATTAAATCATACCTGCTCGCTAACTCAGGATACAGCCGGAGAATCTCGTCCTCCCGCTCCCAAGTAGCCTCCTCAGGTGTGCGGCCTTCCCACTGAATCTTTGTTAGCATATGGGTGTCCTAGAGACAATCTTTTGATTAAATAAAGGACACTAGATGTAGAACTTTGTTTGTCGCAAATAAATGAAAGCACTATTTATTCAGTTTCATATTATGTCTCCATATTACTGTTAATATTATATGAACGAACTGGATAAACCCCTTGGAATAGAACAGGTATCTCTTGAGTATCTGTGATGAGATCACGATCATGAGGATTCACGGATATTGCATGTCTATTCCTAATTATATGTTCCTAGTCTAGAGACACTGAGTTTGGGGATCAGTGATCTCGAGTAAAGACTAGTACGACTTATCTACTTGTATATGGATACAAGGTAAAGACCTCATGAGCTGCAGATATGGAGATATCTTAGCTAAAGTCGTGGGTGGACCTATAAGAGTATAGCTCGCACTGAACAGACCCAAAAAGAGACTCTATGAGGAAATCTCACAGATAGTGTCATTAGAGTAATCTCTTTATGTTTGGGTATGTCTTTCCTTAGACCAGAAGTTATTACCTAGACTGTGTTCTTGAAGGCATGTTTTGATTGTATACCTCGTCTGCCTGAAACATGGAGACTCATAGGTATACTGTTGGGTGTGTCCTTAAAGGGCACAGGGCTAGGGTAATAAGCTGAAGGAATTCGTCAAATCTCTGTGAGAGATTAGGTTATCTGTAAACCGGAGAAATTGGGATGACATTTACAGGGACTCGGGAATCTATGCATAGTAAAAGAGATCATGAGATGATCTGCCTTTAGAGTCAGTAAATTGAAGATTCCCTATTTCGAATAAAGCTTACCCTAAACCGCAGGGGTTGATACATTTCCTTACCCTAGGTTAATGGGAAGATAACCGAGACGAAGGGAAATACATACGGCAACCAAATATGTGCAATAGGTTGATCAAGTCTTTAATCTGACTAGTTCTGGGGCAACAAAGCATTGCTAGTGCTCTGTGTTGTCATTAATTGGGTTGTGTGCTTGTTGGGCCCAAGCCCAGTTATGTCAGAAGCTAAGTTGGACCTAATGGGTCACACACTAACACCTTGTAGTCATGATGGACTAGCTTTAAAGGTATTGGGCCTAATAATGTTATTAGCCCAAGAAGCTGTTTGGAAGCCCACCTAAATGGGTGGGTGGTGCATGGAGTTTAGTAATGGGCTTGGATAGTCCAAGCCATTACTAATTAATTTAATTAGTTAAATTAATAATCAAATATTTGAATTTCGAATCTAGAATTTGAAATTTGAATTTTGAAATTTGAATTTAGAATTTGAATTTCGAAATTCGAATTTTGAATTTGAAATTTGAAATTTGAATTTGGATTTGAATTTTGAAATTCGAATTTTGAATTTGAAATTTGAAATTTGAAATTTTGAATTTTGAATTTTGAATTTGAATGTTTGAACGTTTGAATTCAAGTGTTTGAATTCGAATTTGAATTGGTTTTGAAAAGTTGTTTCATAACAAAAGGATAAGACAGGATCTTATTGGAGCATATTCCTTGGATCAAGTAGGATCTTTGGAGGCACTCCCTTGGCTGTTTGGTGCGCAACTTTTAGGTGATAAGAGTGTTATCTTATCACTTAAAACAAACCTCCATTCAGATTTGGTGGTTGAGGGAATCAGTGGGTGAGTTGATTCAAATTTTGAATGCAACTACTCAATGTATTTGGACCCCTTCTAGGGCTGAATTATGCGCATGAGAACTATATACTATATGATAGTTTATGAATTTAAGTTTAAATTATTTTGAACTTAATATCATGTGGATAAGATTGGAGGTTGTTGGCAAAGTTAGTTTTGCAACAGCTCCACCTTATCACACTGTTCCATGCGCAACTTTCAAAGAAGTTTGAAAGTTTGTTTTTCATTTTGAATGATTGAATTCCTTCCTCCTCTCCAAGTGTGCGCATAAATATGACTTGTTCCTCACCTTAGGGTTTTGTGAAGAAAACCTAGCCAACTCTCCTCCATCTATGCACCATTCTGTAGGGTAGTTCACTACACCTTTCCAAACAGAATACCTAGCCTCCACCTTCACCACTTGTGCGTATAGCAAGCCTCACTGTGGTGTTCATCTGGTGGCTTTCAAGAAAGGGTTCTTGCATCATTGACGAACGGTGGCGTGGATCACCATTAGAGGGTTTGAACCCTTCAAGCCTGACATCTGATCTCCCTGACTGATCAGGCCAAAAACAAGGTAACATCATGCTGTCTTAAAGCATGAACCTATGTGTGCATGTATGTTCAGCAGTAAAATTTTTGTTTTACACCTTACATGCATCGGCCTTCAAAGGCCAGTTTACTTTTAAGTGGTATCAGAGCCCGGTTGCTTTACCATCGACGGGTGATGGTACCTTGTTTGTGAAAGGAGTTTTTCACGGTCAAAAATCTTTAAAGGGTTAAAGTTTAAATTCTGCATATGGATTTTGAATCACAAATCCTTTAAAGTGTTAAAGTTTTTGTTTTTATGAACATGTAAATTTGATTCTGTGTTCATAAAACATTATGCATTATGGTTTAGTTTCTTTTTCTTTATGAAAGTTTTAAAAGGAACACCCTTTTTGAAAGGGGTAAATTCGGCCATGGAGGGTACTAAGAGTACCTTGAATGATTTCTTATTTTTCTCCATGAATTGTGTCATGTTTATATGCATGAAATTTTGTGACAAATTTTATCATATAGTCACCTATATGATTCGGCCATGAAGGAGTTTATGGCTACATGCATGGTTTAATTTTGTTTTCTTTGAGAAAGAATTAACAAAATTTGAATTAAAATTGTTTTTTAAATTCGGCCAATGAGAAATTTAAGATTATGAATCTTGATGTTATTTTGATGTTTAAATGTTAAATGTCAAAATACATGTGAAAATGTTATGTGATAATATAATGTTTGTGTTTGCAAGTTTTGAACTTTTCAGGTACAAACAGGAAGGGGATGGTCATGGTGCCCGGATTTGAATTTTGAATTTTAAATTAATGTGTAATCGCGCCTTTTAATTTACAAGTGTATTTGTAATTTAAATTTTGTAATTTTGTCCCTCCAAAGATGTTATGGAGTTTCTTTAGTTATTTGTAATTAGAGAAATAGGCTAGTGGCGTATAGACGACAAGCGGCCGTTGCTTAAAGAAGCAAAAAGGACAAAAGCGCGAGCACCATGGCTATCTCAATATAAACTGTTTATATGCATGGATGATTAGAACGTCTAGTATGCATGAATTGGGCAAACCGCGTTTTGTATGGTTATTATGTTTGTCCAATAGCGGCTAGTGTATACCGATAGATGTTTGACATAGGTAACGACTAGCATGATAACTTACAATATGCGTTTGATGGGACCTAATTAACTCTAAAATAAAAGGAACCCTTAAAAGGAATAAATAATTAAGCATATGATTACCTCCCACCACCAATGCTACTCAAAACTCTTCTACATAGTGGTGCTCCACAACTCAGTTGGGACCCACTATTTCATTGGGCTAGAGTAGTGTTTGAAGTGTAAGACACTTAGGGTGCTGGTTTAATGCTTAACTAAGACATAAGTTGCAGGCACAGCCGGGCTTATGTGCTTAGGGTAATGGTGCTAGGTTGGTTGCATGAGATGCACCACTAAGTGACAAAGAGTTGTCAACCTAATGTTAAGAGAGGGTACGAGATACTGTTGATAAAGATCAACCCATTATTTAAATTAATCTTGCGGTCTCAGACGGAGATTAAAATAAATAATCGCACTCTTAATCCCACTAAGGTAAAATCTAAAGTAGATTAACCCTAAGTCAAAAGGAAGGGTCATTGACTTAGATAAAATAGTGGGAGGGGCAAATTATTTCAAGTCTTTAATAATTTGCTTTTAACTACATAACCGTATATTAACTAAAACTATCTTTACATCCTTTTCAGCTTATAGTATGACTAATCCACTGTCACTGCGTTCAATACTCGATACGAATAAACTGACCGGTTCAAATTTTATGGACTGGTATCAGAACCTAAGAATAGTTCTAAGGGCCGAAAAGATTGCCTACGTTTTAGATGCTGTAATACCCGTAGCTCCACGGGAAGGGGAAGAAGGGTTTGCGGAATTTGATTTCGTAACCCACCAACAGCACTTGGATGACAATGTGATGGCAGTATGCATCATGTTGGCATCCATGTCGCCTGAACTGCAAAAGCAGCATGAGCATATGGATGCTCCCTCTATTATCGTACATCTCAAGGAGTTGTATGATATTAAAGGCAGGCATGAGAGGTATGAGGCCTCAAGAGAACTGTTCTCTTGTAGGATGACTGAGAGCATGTCTGTTGGCAGCCATGTTCTCAAGATGATCGGGCTGATTGAGAAGCTAGGAAACCTAGGCTTCATCATGGATGCCGAGCTAAGTAATGACTTAGTCCTTACCTCACTTCCACCTTCCTTCAGTCAATTCATCATGAATTACAAT
Source organism: Gastrolobium villosum (assembly GCA_032173675.1). Lineage (NCBI taxonomy): Eukaryota > Viridiplantae > Streptophyta > Magnoliopsida > Fabales > Fabaceae > Gastrolobium > Gastrolobium villosum. Next base: position 5,775 of record JAVKPL010008488.1, on the reverse strand, counting down.
ATGCATGGGATGCAAGTGAGCTTGCCTGAGTTGTTAAGCATGTTAACAACAGCTGAAGTGTCTATCAAGAAGGATAGGACACAGGCTCTTTTGATTGGTGGGCCTAGTAAGGCCAAGGGAAAGGGTAAGGAGCCTGCAAAAGGTGACCCCCTTAAGCCCAAAGGAAAATCCAAGAAGAAGAAGGGCAAGAAGAAGGGTAAGAAGGCACCTAAGGACAAGGGTGATGCTGAGTGCTTCCATTGTGGCAAGAAAGGCCACTGGAAGAGGAATTGTCCAGACTACCTGAACAATGTGAAGGACAAGAAGCATGGTGATGCTTCTGCCTCAGGTATTTTCATGATTGAGATAAATTATTCTTATGCTAATCCATCCTCATGGGTATTGGATACCGGATGTGGTTCTCATATCTGCAATATGTTGCAGGTACTTAGGAGCCCAAGGAGATTGGATAGAAACGAGGTGGATCTCCGCGTTGGTAATGGTGCAAGAGTTGCTGCTCATTCAGTTGGAGATGCTGACCTTATTTTGCCTACGGGCCTTTTATTGCATTTGAATAATTGTCTTTATGTTCCGCAAATTTCTAGAAACATTATTTCAATTTCTTGTTTAGAACAAGATGGATATACTTTCAGTATTAGGGATGGTACTTTTTCTATCATTTTGAATGATATGGTTTACGGTACTGCTTCTTTAATAAATGGATTGTATGTGTTGGAAATGGGAAATGAAGTGCTCAATATAGATGTGAAACGACCTAGGACGGATAATAAATCTTATCTTTGGCACTGTAGACTAGGGCACATAAATGAAACAAGATTGTCTAGGATGCATAGAGATGGATACCTGGACTCCATGGATTTGGAATCCTATGGACAGTGTGAATCTTGTCTAGCTGGGAAAATGATTCAACAAAAGCCCAAAGGGCTTGAGAGTCATAGGGCTAGTGAGTTATTAGAACTCATTCATACTGATGTATGTGGCCCAATGTCTATTGAGGCTAGAGGTGGATATTCTTATTTCATTACCTTTACAGATGACAAATCAAGATTTGGGTATATATACCTAATGAGATATAAATCTGAAGCTTTTGAAAAGTTCAAAGAGTTTAGGAATGAAGTGGAGAAACAACGTGGCAAGATGATTAAGACATTACGATCAGATCGTGGTGGTGAATATTTGAGCCACGAGTTTCAGGGTTATCTGAGAGAAAATGGAATTCTCTCACAATTTACCGCTCCTTACACACCACACCAAAACGGTGTCTCCGAAAGGAGAAACAGGACCTTGTTAGACATGGTTAGGTCTATGATGAGTGAGACTCAACTTCCAAAATCGTTTTGGGGATATGCCTTAGACACAGCGGCATACCTTCTAAATAGGGTACCGTCTAAATCTATTCAGACCACACCATATGAGATATGGAGTGGTAAGAGACCCAACCTGAGTTACCTCAGGGTATGGGGATCGCCAGCTTATGTCAAAGCGTTGACATCAGACAAGCTTAGTGCTAAGAGTACTAAATGTCTATTTGTGGGGTATCCTAAAGGTACTAAGGGATACTACTTCTACTCCATGGAAGAACACAAAGTGTTTGTGTCAAAGAATGCTGAGTTCCTTGAGAAGGATTTGATCTCTCAAGCAGGCAGTGGGAGTAAGATTGATCTTGAAGAAGTGCAAGATCCACAAGAACAGATTGAGGAACCCGAGTCTGCTCCGCAGGCGACGTTCTCCAATGGAGAAGTAAACACACAACTCCGTAGATCTACGAGGGTCATCCATCCACCTGAAAGGTACGGGTTTGTGATTGAGAATCAGCAAACTGTTGAGGATGATGAACCAAGTAACTACGAGGAGGCGGTCAAAGATGTTGACTCCTCAAAATGGCTTGAAGCCATGGAATCTAAAATGGATTCGATGTATCAGAACAAGGTATGGACCTTGGTTCCTAAACCACAAGGAATAGTTCCTATTGGTAATAAATGGGTCTTTAAAAGAAAGACTGATGCAGATGGCAACGTTCAGACCTACAAAGCTAGGTTGGTGGCGAAAGGGTATCGTCAAAGACAAGGAGTTGACTATGATGAAACTTTTTCACCAGTTGCCATGATCAAATCTATTAGGATCATGCTTGCAATAGCAGCATACCACGACTATGAAATTTGGCAAATGGATGTCAAGACCGCCTTCTTGAATGGGTTCTTGAAGGAGGAAGTGTACATGACACAACCTGAAGGCTTTGAAAACAAAGATCAGGAGCATATGGTATGCAAACTACAAAGGTCAATATATGGGCTAAAGCAAGCATCAAGGAGTTGGAATATACGTTTTGATGAAGTCGTTAAGAGTAACGGTTTTATCAAGAACGAGGATGAACCTTGTGTTTACAGAAAGGTTAGTGGGAGTAATGTCGTCTTCCTAGTGCTCTATTTAGATGACATATTGCTAATAGGAAATGACATCCCCACATTAAAAATAACGAAAGAGTGGCTTTCAGAAAACTTTACCATGAAGGATTTGGGAGAGGCAGCCTTTATACTCGGTATAAAGATCTATAGAGATAGATCCAAGAGGCTGCTGGGTTTATCTCAATCCACGTACGTTGACAAGATGCTAAAGAGGTTTAGCATGGAAGGATCGAAAAGGGGTTTTCTTCCTGTCAGTCATGGGGTACACCTATCAAGGGCTATGTGTCCTAAGTCACAGCCTGAGAAGGATCGCATGAGTGGAATTCCATACGCTTCGGCTATTGGATCCATCATGTATGCCATGATATGTACGAGACCAGATGTCTCATATGCTTTAAGCATTACGAGCAGATACCAGTCAGACCCTGGAAAGGGTCACTGGACGGCAGTCAAAACCATCCTTAAATACTTAAGAAGAACTAAGGATGCGTTTCTGGTCTATGGTGGGGTTAATGAGTTAACAGTGAAAGGGTTCACTGATGCCAGCTTTCAGAGTGACAAAGATGACTGCAAGTCACAGTCAGGATTCGTATTCACCTTAAATGGTGGGGCAGTGTCTTGGAAAAGTTCCAAGCAGGAGACAACAGCAGACTCAACGACAGAGGCTGAATACATAGCTGCTTCAGAAGCAGCTAAGGAGGCAGTGTGGATCAAGAAGTTCGTAAATGAACTAAGGGTGGTTCCAAGCGTGGATGAGCCCATACAGTTGCTTTGCGACAACACTGGAGCCATTGCGCAGTCAAAGGAACCTAGGTCTCATCAAAGATCTAAACACGTGCTCCGCAGATATCATTTGATTAGAGAAATCATTGATAGGAATGATGTAAAAATGGATTATGTTCCCACAGACGATAACCTGGCCGATTCTCTGACAAAGGCTGTTTCTCAGAGAAAACATGATAGTCATTATGAGGCTTTGGGCATACGACTTAGGTCTGATTGGCTCTAGGCCAAGTGGGAGATTGTTAGCATATGGGTGTCCTAGAGACAATCTTTTGATTAAATAAAGGACAATAGATGTAGAACTTTGTTTGTCGCAAATAAATGAAAGCACTATTTACTCAGTTTCATATTATGTCTCGATATTACTGTTAATATTATATGAACGAACTGGATAAACCCCTTGGAAGAGAACAGGTATCTCTTGAGTATCTGTGATGAGATCACGATCATGAGGATTCAAGGATATTGCATGTCTATTCCTAATTATATGTTCCTAGTCTAGAGACACTGAGTTTGGGGATCAGTGATCTCGAGTAAAGACTAGTACGACTTATCTACTTGTATATGGATACAAGGTAAAGACCTCATGAGCTGCAGATATGGAGATATCTTAGCTAAAGTCGTGGGTGGACCTATAAGAGTATAGCTCGCACTGAACAGACCCAAAAAGAGACTCTATGAGGAAATCTCACAGATAGTGTCATTAGAGTAATCTCTTTATGTTTGGGTATGTCTTTCCTTAGACCAGAAGTTATTACCTAGACTGTGTTCTTGAAGGCATGTTTTGATTGTATACCTCGTCTGCCTGAAACATGGAGACTCATAGGTATACTGTTGGGCGTGTCCTTAAAGGGCACAGGGCTAGGGTAATAAGCTGAAGGAATTCGTCAAATCTCTGTGAGAGATTAGGTTATCTGTAAACCGGAGAAATTGGGATGACATTTACAGGGACTCGGGAATCTATGCATAGTAAAAGAGATCATGAGATGATCTGCCTTTAGAGTCAGTAAATTGAAGATTCCCTATTTCGAATAAAGCTTACCCTAAACCGCAGGGGTTGATACATTTCCTTACCCTAGGTTAATGGGAAGATAACCGAGACGAAGGGAAATACATACGGCAACCAAATATGTGCAATAGGTTGATCAAGTCTTTAATCTGACTAGTTCTGGGGCAACAAAGCATTGCTAGTGCTCTGTGTTGTCATTAATTTGGTTGTGGGCTTGTTGGGCCCAAGCCCAGTTATGTCAGAAGCTAAGTTGGACCTAATGGGTCACACACTAACACCTTGTAGTCATGATGGACTAGATTTTAGGTATTGGGCCTAATAATTTTATTAGCCCAAGAAGCTGTTTGGAAGCCCACCTAAATGGGTGGGTGGTGCATGGAGTTTAGTAATGGGCTTGGATAGTCCAAGCCATTACTAATTAATTTAATTAGTTAAATTAATAATCAAATATTTGAATTTTGAATCTAGAATTGGAAATTTGAATTTTGAAATTTGAATTTAGAATTTGAATTTCGAAATTCGAATTTTGAATTTGAAATTTGAAATTTGAAATTTGAATTTGGATTTGAATTTTGAAATTCGAATTTTGAATTTGAAATTTGAAATTTTGAATTTTGAATTTTGAATTTGAATGTTTGAACGTTTGAATTCAAGTGTTTGAATTCGAATTTGAATTGGTTTTGAAAAGTTGTTTCATAACAAAAGGATAAGACAGGATCTTATTGGAGCATATTCCTTGGATCAAGTAGGATCTTTGGAGGCACTCCCTTGGCTGTTTGGTGCGCAACTTTTAGGTGATAAGAGTGTTATCTTATCACTTAAAACAAACCTCCATTCAGATTTGGTGGTTGAGGGAATCAGTGGGTGAGTTGATTCAAATTTTGAATGCAACTACTCAATGTATTTGGACCCCTTCTAGGGCTGAATTATGCGCATGAGAACTATATACTATATGATAGTTTATGAATTTAAGTTTAAATTATTTTGAACTTAATATCATGTGGATAAGATTGGAGGTTGTTGGCAAAGATAGTTTTGCAACAGCTCCACCTTATCACACTGTTTCATAGACGAACGGTGGTGTGGATCACCATTAGAGGGTTTGAACCCTTCAAGCCTGACATCTGATCTCCCTGACTGATCAGGCCAAAAACAAGGTAACATCATGCTGTCTTAAAGCATGAACCTATGTGTGCATGTATGTTCCGCAGTAAAATTTTGTTTTACACCTTACATGCATCGGCCTTCAAAGGCCAGTTTACTTTCAATCTTCAGCATGGGAATAATTTTACTTCTCAGCCTCTTTTCACTGCGGTCCAATACTGCAATAGGACCAACGGGAGTCTTCAAGTTCTCCCTGATTTCAATATTATCCGGTATCACCACATGTGATTCATCCGGAACATAACGCCGCAACTGCGACACATGAAAAACATCATGTAAATTGGACAACTGGGGGGGTAAGGCAAGCTGATAGGCCACCAATCCTACTCTTTTCATAATTTGATACGGTCCTATGAACCGTGGACTCAGCTTCCTCACGCCTAACGCACGGCCAACACCTGTGACCGGAGATAA
>JAVKPL010008487.1:0-33222 GCA_032173675.1 Gastrolobium villosum | reverse complement strand
GGCTTAAGGGCACTAAAACAGTGACATATATGTGCAGAAACAGTGGCATGTAATGGGCAGAAACAGTGGCTTAAAATGTGCAGAAACAGTGGCTTTAAATGTGCAGAAACAGTGGCTTTAAATGTGCAGAAACAGTGGCTTAAAATGTGCAGAAACAGTGGCTTAAAATGTGCAGAAACAGTGGCTTTAAATGTGCAGAAACAGTGGCTTTAAATGTGCAGAAACAGTGGCTTAAAATGTGCAGAAACAGTGGCTTAAAATGTGCAGAAACAGTGGCTTAAAATGTGCAGAAACAGTGGCTTTTAAGTGCATAAAACAGTGGCATTTGTGCACATAAAACAGTGGCATTTGTGCACATAAAACAGTGGCATTTGTGCACATAAAACAGTGGCATTTGCGCACATAAAACAGTGGCATTTGTGCACATAAAACAGTGGCATTTGTGCACATAAAACAGTGGCATTGGTGCACATAAACAGTGACATATCATGGTGATATTGATGAACCGAAACAGTGGCATACATCTTCAAAACAGTGGCATTTTAGTGTGATTTTGAGGGACCGAAACAGTGGCATATTATCTACCAAAACAGTGGCACATACATAAGGAAACAGTGGCACATTACTCTTTAAACAGTGGCCTAATCATACAAGGAAGCAGTAGCATGAGTTCGAACATAACCAAGAGGTTTCTATGCATACATATCATTATGAAATAGCTCCATCATTCTACTTTTATCATGCTTATGCTTGAGTCCAAAACCACACATACTCAAGGAGACATTTTAAGCATTCATACATGGCTACACTAAGAAAGAATTCAAGGTTCAAGGCCTACCTCTTGTAGCACACACTTCACCACACCCTTCTAGCTCTATATCACAACAAGTCCTCTTTTCCTAGGAGGTCCTATGCGCAAGCAAGGTGATGATGAGCAAGCTTGGACAGTTTCAAGGTGGAAGACAAGGCTGGAGAGTGAGGGAATGTGAGTGGCCTAAGGCAAAGTCTTTCTTTCTCCAAAGTTCCTATGCTACACGGTTTTGAGAGGGAGGAGGTGAGGGAAGAAATTTGCTGAATGTAAAGTGATGGCAGCCCTCCCTCATGCGCACATTATATAGTGAAAGTGAGGGGAAAAAGCTATGATTAACTATCATGAAGCATTCAGATTTCAAAGAGATGATGGGGCTGCATAAAAGGCTGAAACAAGCAAGGTTTTGGCTTCTAAATTACTCTACTTACATGCAAAGGGTGAGGGATGATTTGATCAGATTTGGGGCTGTGCAAAGTTAGAGAAATTTTCTGCATACTTGACCAAGTTGTGCGCACAAAAGGAGTGGGAAGGAAGTATCATGTGCACATGTAAGGGCTTAGCTAAGTCAACAAGTAAACTAACCATGTGGCAGCCCAAAAATCTGCACTTATGCAGTCCTTGGTGCGCAAATCATGAGAGGAAAAGAGGTGCAAGTGGGTGCAGATTTGTGACAGTCCAAGCACTCATTTTGGGCTGTCCTAAGTCAGAAAATTTCTGCATAGAAGGCTAAACCATGTGCACAAAGTGAGGTGTGAGGGAGGTTCACTAAGTCCACAAGCAAGAGAGCTTTGTGGCAGCCAAGGATTCAGATCTTAGGAGCTGTCCTCTTGCGCACAAATGATGCAAATGCAGTCCCAAAATCTTACTTATGATGCATGTGGGAGGAGGAGAAGGTTTGACTCATGATGGGCTGCAAAAGCTTGCAACAAAATCTGCACAATGCAGTCTAATGATGAAGTGTAAGAGGGTTCTCCAAGTCAACAAGTTAGGCAATTTGGTGACACAAGAAATCTGCACAAAAGTCCCTCCCATGTGCGCCTAAATGGATGAGTATGCAGCCTAAAAACATGCTAAATTGCACATGTGTCCACCATGCAATAAAATTAAAATCAAGTGTGTATAATCAAGGTGAGGTGGCGGTCAAACATGAAGGAATTAGGCAGATTTTTCTAAGTGTAATCCATCTACTTGTGCGCATAAAAGAGAGGGTAAACATGAAGCCAAGTGGTTGTTTCTTGATGCACAAGACACCCAAAATGGGCAAGGTTTAGGGGAAATAAGAATGGTTACAATTTTGGGCTGAATTGGCTTGATCCAAGAGCCATCCTTGGGCCATTGGCCACACACACACAAAGGATCCAAACACAAATCCATAAGCAACAAGTCCACACACACACTAGCCCACATCCAACTCTAATGCCTTCTAACACACACTCACATTACTCACATGCTTTTAATAAATTCATATGCCTACATATACACCCTCTTATGATTTAATTTAATTAATTACCTTAGTCTTAAAAAGTAAAAATCAAACAATTCACAAGTCATAACACATAAAACATAAACCATACATCTGAATTCTACACATGTACATATAGCATATAGTACTTAGGTATTTTACTAGTTATACGGGATGTTACACCCTTTGTGCGCACAATGTAGGTTAATTAGTAGGATGGAATGATAAGATTTTCTTACTTGAAAATCCCACCAAATATGTGCATGGTTGGAGGGAAACAAGGATTTGTTTGCAATTCAAAATTTCTAACCACCTTGCAATTGAATCCTTATGAGATTAGGTCATTATCCTTTCAAGATTCTGACCTAATTATCATCATATGAACAACAATATTTTGCGCCCCATTTTGTCCTATTTTGAGTCCAGATACATTGAGTAGTTGCATTCAAATTTTGAATCAACTAACTCACTGATTCTCTTAACCAACCAAATCAGAATAGTAGTACATTTAGATGACAAAATGACACTCACTTTGAATTCAAATTTGCGCACCACTTCATCATTGGATAAGATCAAATATCTTTTTCTTGTTGCAGGGAATATTCCAAAAGATCTCATCTTATCCTTTTGTTATGAAACAACTTTTCATAGCCAATTCAAATTCGAATTCAAACACTTGAATTCAAATGTTCAAACATTCAAATTCAAAATTCAAAATTCAAAATTTCAAATTTCAAATTCGAATTTCAAAATTCGAATTCCAAATTCAAATTTAAAAATTCAAAATTCAAAATTCAAATGTTTGATTATTAATTTAACTAATTAAATTAATTAGTAATGGCTTGGACTATCCAAGCCCATTACTAAGCTCCATGCATCCTCCACCCATTTAGGTGGGCTTCCAAACAGCTTCTTGGGCTAACAACCATTATTATGCCCAATACCTTTAAAGCTAGTTCATCATGACTGCAAGGTGTTAGTGTGTGACCCATTAGGTCCAACTTAGCTTCTAACATAACTGCGCTTGGGCCCAACAAGCCCACAACCCAATTAATGACAACACAGAGCACTAGCAATGCTTTGTTGCCCCAGAACTAGTCAGATTAATGACTTGATCATCCTATTGCACATATTTGGTTGCCGTATGTATTTCCCTTCGTCTCGGTTATCATCCCATTATCCTAGGGTAAGGAAATGTATCAACCCCTGCGGTTTAGGGTAAGCTTTATTCGAAATAGGGAATCTTCATTTTACTGACTCTAAAGGCAGATCATCTCATGATCTCTTTTACTATGCATAGATTCCCGAGTCCCTGTAAATGTCATCCCGATTTCTCCGGTTTACAGATAACCTTATCTCTCACAGAGATTTGACGAAATCCTTCAGCTTATTATCCTAACCCTGTGCCCTTTAAGGACACGCCCAACAGTATACCTATGAGTCTCCATGTTTCAGGCAGACGAGGCATACAATCAAAACATGCCTTCAAGAACACAATCTAGGTAATAACTTCTGGTCTAAGGAAAGACATACCCAAACATAAAGAGATTATTCTAATGTCACTATCTGTGAGATTTCCTCAAAGAGTCTCTTTTTGGGCCTGTTCAGTGCGAGCTATACTCTTATAGGTCCACCCATAACTTTAGCTAAGATATCTCCATATCTGCAACTCATGAGGTCTTTACCTAGTATCCATATACAAGTAGATAAGTCGTACTAGTCTTACCCGAGATCACTGATCCCCAAACTCAGTGTCTCTAGACTAGGAACATATAATTAGGAATAGACATGCAATATCCTTGAATCGTCATGATCGTGATCTCATCACAAATACTCAAGAGATACCTGTTCTATTCCAAGGGGTTTATCCAGTTCGTTCATATAATATTAACAATAATATCGAGACATAATATGAAACTGAATAAATAGTGCTTTCATTTATTTGCGACAAATAAAGTTCTACATCTAGTGTCCTTTATTTAATCAAAAGATTGTCTCTAGGACCCCCATATACTAACAGGCAACTGGAGAGAAAGTTTCATCATAGTCAACTCCTTGTCTTTGACGATACCCTTTCGCCACCAACCTAGCTTTGTAGGTCTGAACGTTGCCATCTGCATCAGTCTTTCTTTTAAAAACCCGTTTATTATCGATAGGAACTATTCCTTGCGGTTTAGGAACCAAGGTCCATACCTTGTTTTGATACATTGAATCCATTTCAGATCCCATGGCTTCAAGCCATCTAGAGGAGTCAACATCCTTGACTGCCTCCTCGTAGTTACTTAGTTCATCATCCTCAACAGTTTGCTGATTCTCAATCACAAACCCATACCTCTCAGGTGGATGGATGACCCTCGTAGATCTACGGAGTTGTGTGTTTACTTCTCCATTGGAGAACGTCACCTGCGGAGCAGACTCGGGTTCCTCAATCTGTTCTTGTGGATCTTGCACTTCTTCAAGATCAATCTTACTCCCACTGCCTCCTTGAGAGATCAAATCCTTATCAAGGAACTCAGCATTCTTTGACACAAACATTTTGTGTTCTTCCATGGAGTAGAAGTAGTATCCCTTAGTACCTTTAGGATACCCCACAAATAGACATTTAGTACTCTTAGCATATGTGTATAGTTGATTTTGCGGACAAAATTCCAAAAAGGTGGGGTAAATATAACACCTCGCAAATTCAAATGTGAATTTATTTGATAAAATGTGGGTTAAAAGGGAAGGATTAGTGAAAATCCTGAAATTGGGGTCAAAATGTGTACCAAGGGCAAAATGGTAAATTGCCAAAAACGTAAACCGAGGCATGAAAATGGAGTTGGGAATCTCAAATGACAAAAATAATGTCGGATATGGAATCAGGACGAAAAATTGGGTGAATAGGCAAGTTTTGAAAATTTTGATGAATAGTGATTTTCTAGTGTAAAATACTGCGATATGAGTGTACTGATAAGTGTGAAATTTTTATCAATATTTTTAGGAAAGAAAAATATGTCATGAACCAGAAAAATAAGTAGATTGAGAATCTGTGATCAGAATTAGTGATTGGATTAAAGTTAAATCGCGTGTGGGACCCGCGGGACCAAAGTCCACACCCCCCACGCCTTCTTTCTTCTTCTTTTTCTTTCCTGGCCGTGAGCTTCCCTTCCCCCTTTCATGAACAAGCCATTCTTCCTCCTTCCACCATTTGAGCAATACTCAACCAAACCCTTTGATTTTGGTGTTGAAATTTATTGTAAAGCACCTCCTAAAACCATTGGTGATACTCCCAAGCCTTGAAATCACTTCTTTGAGGCGCTATTGGGCAGGGGCAGATCCGAAAGTTTTGGGGTTTTGGGTGTTTTGGAGCCATTGGACTTCTCTTTGCTTGGATGAACCTTGGAGGAGTGTCAATCATCGATTGTGAGTATATTTGTAGTATTTTTACGGTTGATTTTGTAGATCTAGAAATATGAACTATAAGTCTTTAATCTTAGATTTGTGATGTTAGAGAGCTCAAATGGAAAATGTGCATTAGATGATTACGTCTTAGAATGATGTATTTGAGCTAGAAATGCAATAAAAATTATTGGTGAAAAATGCTCATAACTTAGGATTTTTGAATGATGCCTAAGATTTGTGAAAATTGAATTGTGTGAAGAGTTGTTGCATGATGTGTTAATATGATTATATGATGAATGAAAGTGTTAAATTGAATTGAAAAGCCTTGGGGCATACTTCTTGAAGAATTCGAATTATAAAGAAAAGTAAGGAAAAATGATGTAAAAATGGTGTAGTTGAGGTTGAATGATTGAAAATGATGTTTAAATGGATGATGGTATAGTGTGATATGGTGGGATGAGAAGAAAGAATGTGTGATGCATGGTATATTTGGGTAGATTGATCTATAAAAGAGATTGAAGTAAAATGGTATGGAAAAATAGCCTTAGGCTTAAGTGGTTATGTTGGTTAGCATTATTGTGAAGATAATTGACTATATGTGATTGATGGTGGATCATTGTTGTTGATCAATATAGGTTGCCTCTCTTGGACGCTATGGGAGCGGATTAAGCTTGGAGCTTACGTATGGAGCATTGGCTCGGTGTTGAGGTAACCTTTGGAACTGGGGTTTAGTCCCTTGTGTGCTCCACCACACCTAGTGGAAGGTTGTGGTTGGATTTTGTGTCATTGGACATTGTGTGATTATGTGTTTTCATGCTTTATTGCTTGTTATGTGTGAAATTGTTTGGTCACTGGCCAGTTGACGTGTGTTGATTTGGACATCCGCTGGATAATTCCGCTGGGGATTCCAGTCGGGTTTTGCCGTGGGGCCAACTCTGGGAGCGGCACCAGGATGATCCAAACGTGGGATTTTCGTTGGATAGGGCTCATGAGGAGTTCCATTTAGGTTTTGCCATGGAGTCGTCTCAACCATGGGAGAGGAACCAGGAAGATCTCGGGAGTTATACGATGGGGTCCTTGAACGTAATCCAGTTGTGGATGTTCTTGGATTGTGCCCAGTTGTTTGTGATATTGTATGTTATGCATTTTTACATAATGTTATTGTTGCACATTGAGTGAGCCATGGGGTGGAGAAGCCTCTAGGACCCTTGGTTTACTGAGATATATTTGTATATCTCACCCCGTGTTTGGGGGCATCATTTCAGGTTAGGTTGAGCCTGGAGGAGTGGAGCATGAGGTGCATATGGGAGGCACAGTATGTTAGAGGATTCGGTTGGGATACACCTTGCATGTTGTTAATGTTTTGGTTTTAGAGCATGAACTTGTGCATGTTGAAAATGCCATGCCTTGTATGTTCATGACTATATGTTGAGTCGTTTAAAATTGATGTATATTCATGCCTTTAGTTTCCATTGTTATTTTGGTGAGCATGGGACTTGTCCATGGCCACACCTAATGTATTTTGAGGCATTGAACATTTATGATGTAAAATGAGCCATATGATGTGTAAATGGCAACATAATTGGTGAATGAGGTAAATGATATATTGGTATTAGATTATGTGTAATGGAAGGGCCTAGAGCCTACATTAGTGTATGTGTAATGTTTATGTGGAGTATTAAGGTATTAGGAATGGATTACATCACTCACTTTGTACCTTAAAAGCTGTCATCTGTCACTTTTGCTGCATAGTAATCGATTACCACCCTCTGGTAATCAATTACCATGCAACAGGGGACGAAAATCGTGCTTCTGTGAACCTGGTAATCGATTACCAGAGCATTGGTAATCGATTACCTAGTTCAGTAATCGATTACCAATGCTTGGTAATCGATTACCAGAGAACAGGGGACCGAAATTAAGCTACTGCCTCATTTTGGTACTTTGGGTAATCGATTACCACCCCCTGGTAATCGATTACCACAGTGTAATTTTCAAAAATAATGGTTTTTCTAAACTGAAATAAAGGGCATAACTTGGTCTACAGAGCTCCGAATTGTGCGCGGTTTGAAACCACGCGTAGCTTATGAAGAGAGCTATAACATGGTAAGAGATGAGATTCAGAAAATAAGTTTAAATTAATTGGTTAGTAAGAAAGATAGTGAATGTCAGTGAGTTTATGCTTCCGCAAGTTTTGCATTTACAATTACGGGTTGTTTTGATTAGTTACGGAAATAGTTAATTGTTTAAAATGAGAAAGTAATAAAAGAAAAAAGTTTGTCGTAATTTAATTAACTCAACTTCTGTGATTGTAACTGCGCTTAATACCATATTTGTTGATAACACACCGGTCCGATAACGGGGTGTTACAAGGTAACTTAGGTTGGGTCTCTTACCACTCCATATCTCATATGGTGTGGTCTGAACAGATTTAGATGGTACCCTATTTAGAAGGTATGCCGCTGTATCTAAGGCATATCCCCAAAACGATTTTTGAAGTAGAGTCTCACTCATCATAGACCTAACCATGTCTAACAAGGTCCTGTTTCTCCTTTCGGAGACACCGTTTTGGTGTGGTGTGTAAGGAGCGGTAAGTTGTGAGAGAATTCCATTTTCTCTCAGATAATCCTGAAACTCGTGGCTCAAATATTCACCACCACGATCTGATCATAATATCTTAATCATCTTGCCATGTTGTTTCTCCACTTCATTCCTAAGCTCTTTGAACTTTTCAAAAGCTTCAGATTTATATCTCATTAGGTATATATACCCAAATCTCGATTTGTCATATGTAAAGGTAATGAAATAGGAATATCCACCTCTAGCCTCAAAAGACATCGGCCCACATACATCAGTATGAATGAATTCTAATAACTCACTAGCCCTATGACTCTCAAGCCCTTTGGGCTTTTGTCGAATCATTTTCCCAGCTAGACAAGATTCACACTGTCCATAGGATTCCAAATCCTTGGAGTCCAGGTATCCATCTCTATGCGTCCTAGACAATCTTGTTTCATTTATGTGCCCTAGTCTACAATGCCAAAGATAAGATTGATTATCCGTCCTAGGTCGTTTCACATCTATATTAACCACTTCATTTCCCATTTCCAATACATACAATCCATTTATTAAAGAAACGGTACCATAAACCATATCATTCAAAATGCTAGAAAAAGTACCATCCCTAATACTGAAAGTATAACCATCTTGTTCTAAACAAGAAATTGAAATAATGTTTCTAGAAATATGCGGAACATAAAGACAATTATTCAAATGCAATAAAAGGCCCATAGGCAAAATAAGGTCAGCATCTCCAACTGAATAAGCAGCAACCCTTGCTCCATTACCAACGCGGAGATCCACCTCGTTTCATTCCAATCTCCTTGGGCTCCTAAGTACCTGCAACATATTGCAGATATGAGAACCACATCCGGTATCCAATACCCATGAGGGTGGATTAGCACAAGAATAATTTATCTCAACCATGAAAATACCTGAGGCAGAAGCATCACCATGCTTCTTGTCCTTCACATTGTTCCGGTAGTCTGGACAATTCCTCTTCCAATGAACTTTTTTGCCACAATGGAAGCACTCAGCATCACCCTTGTCCTTAGGTTCCTTCTTACCCTTCTTTTTGCCCTTCTTCTTCTTGGATTTTCCTTTGGGCTTATTTGGTTACCGTATGTATTTCCTTTCGCTCGGTTATATTCCGATTAACCTAGGTAAGGAAATGTATCAACCCCTGCGGTTTAGGGTAAGCTTTATTCGAAATAGGGAATCTTCAATTTACTGACTCTAAAGGCAGATCATCTCATGATCTCTTTTACTATGCATAGATTCCCGAGTCCCTGTAAATGTCATCCCGATTTCTCCGATTTACAGATAACCTAATCTCTCACAGAGATTTGACGAATTCCTTCAGCTTATCACCCTAGCCCTGTGCTCTTTCAGGACACGCCCAACAGTATACCTATGAGTCTCCATGTTTCAGGCAGACGAGGCATACAATCAAAGCATGCCTTCTAGAACACAGTCTAGGTAATAACCTCTGGTCTAAGGAAAGACATACCCGAATATAAAGAGACTACTCTAATGATACTATCTGTGAGGTTTCCTCATAGAGTCTCTTTTTGAGTCTGTTCAGTGCGAGCTATACTCTTATAGGTCCACCCACGACTTTAGCTAAGACATCTCCATATCTGTAGCACATGAGGTCTTTACCTTATATCCATATACAAGTAGATAAGTCGTGCTAGTCTTACCCGAGATCACTGAGTGTCTCTAGAATAGGAACATAAAATTAGGAATAAACGTGCGATATCCTTAATCCTCATGATCGTGATCTCATCACAGATACTCAAGAGATACCTGTTCTATTCTAAGGGGTTTATCCAGTTTGTTCATATAATATTAACAATAATATCGAGACATAATATGAAACTGGATAAAGAGTGCTTTTATTTATTTGCGACAAAAAATGTTCTACATCTAGTGTCCTTTATTTAATCAAAAGATTGTCTCTAGGACACCCATATACTAACAACACGGGGATTAACCTGAAAGTAAACTAGCCTTTGAAGGCCGATGCATGTAAGGTGTAAAACAAAAATTTTACTGCGGAACATACATGCACTCATAGATTCATGTTTTAAGACAGCATGATGTTACCTTGTTTTGGCCTGATCAGTCAGGGAGATGAGATGTCAGGCTTGAAGGGTTCAAACCCTCTAATGGTGATCCACACCACCGTTCGTCTATGATGCAAGAACTCTTTCTTGAAAGCCACCAGATGAACACCACAATGAGGCTTGCTATGCGCACAAGTGGTGAGGGTGGAGGCTAGGTATCCTGTTTGGAAAGGTGTACTGAGCTACCCTACAGAATGGTGCATGGAGGAGGAGAGTTGGCTTGGTTTTCCAATGAAACCTAAGGTGAGGAACATGTCTATTTATGCGCACCCTTTGGAGAGGAGGAGGGAATTCATTCATTCAAAATGAAAAACAAACTTTCAAATTTCTTTGAAAGTTATGCATGAAACAGTGTGATAAGGTGGAGCTGTTGCAAAACAAACTTT
This sequence comes from Gastrolobium villosum, assembly GCA_032173675.1. Classification (NCBI taxonomy): domain Eukaryota; kingdom Viridiplantae; phylum Streptophyta; class Magnoliopsida; order Fabales; family Fabaceae; genus Gastrolobium; species Gastrolobium villosum. The sequence continues at coordinate 22,494 of JAVKPL010008487.1, read as the reverse complement.
GCCAACAACCTCCAATCTTATCCACATGAATTTAAATTCAAATTAATTTAAACTTAAATTCATAAACTATCATATAGTATATAGTTTTCATGCGCATAATTCAGCCCTATAAAGGGTCCAAATACATTGAGCAGTTGCATTCAAAATTTGAATCAACTTACCCACTGATTCCCTCAACCACCAAATCTGAATGGAGGTTTGTTTTAAGTGACAAGATAACACTCTTATCACTTAAAAGTGATGCACCAAACAGCCTAGGGAGAGCCTCCAAAGATGCTTCTTCATCCAAGGAATATGCTCCAATAAGATCCTGTCTTATCCTTTTGTTATGAAACAACTTTTCAAAACCAATTCAAATTCGAATTCAAACACTTGAATTCAAACGTTCAAACATTCAAATTCAAAATTCAAAATTCAAAATTTCAAATTTCAAATTCAAAATTCGAATTTCAAAATTCAAATTCAAATTCAAATTTTAAAATTCAAATTTCAAATTTCAAATTTCAAATTCAAAATTCGAATTTCGAAATTCAAATTCTAAATTCAAATTTCAAAATTCAAATTTCAAATTCAAAATTCGAAATTCAAATATTTGATTATTAATTTAACTAATTAAATTAATTAGTAATGGCTTGGACTATCCAAGCCCATTACTAAACTCCATGCACCACCCACCCATTTAGGTGGGCTTCCAAACAACTTCTTGGGCTAATAACATTATTAGGCCCAATACCTTTAAAGCTAGTCCATCATAACTACAAGGTGTTAGTGTGTGACCCATTAGGTCCAACTTAGCTACTGACATAACTGGGCTTGGGCCCAACAAGCCCACAACCCAATTAATGACAACACAGAGCACTAGCAATGCTTTGTTGCCCCAGAACTAGTCAGATTAATGACTTGATCATCCTATTGCACATATTTGGTTACCGTATGTATTTCCCTTCGTCTCGGTTATCTTCCCATTAACCTAGGGTAAGGAAATGTATCAACCCCTGCGGTTTTGGGTAAGCTTTATTCGAAATAGGGAATCTTCAATTTACTGACTCTAAAGGCAGATCATCTCATGATCTCTTTTACTATGCATAGATTCCCGAGTCCCTGTAAATGTCATCCCGATTTCTCCGGTTTACAGATAACCTAATCTCTCACAGAGATTTGACGAATTCCTTCAGCTTATTACCCTAGCCCTGTGCCCTTTAAGGACACGCCCAACAGTATACCTATGAGTCTCCATGTTTCAGGCAGACGAGGTATACAATCAAAACATGCCTTCAAGAACACAGTCTAGGTAATAACTTTTGGTCTAAGGAAAGACACACCCAAACATAAAGAGATTACTCTAATGACACTATCTGTGAGATTTCCTCATAGAGTCTCTTTTTGGGTCTGTTCAGTGCGAGCTATACTCTTATAGGTCCACCCACGACTTTAGCTAAGATATCTCCATATCTGCAGCTCATGAGGTCTTTACCTTGTATCCATATACAAGTAGATAAGTCGTACTAGTCTTTACTCGAGATCACTGATCCCCAAACTCAGTGTCTCTAGACTAGGAACATATAATTAGGAATAGACATGCAATATCCTTGAATCCTCATGATCGTGATCTCATCACAGATACTCAAGAGATACCTGTTCTATTCCAAGGGGTTTATCAAGTTCATTCATATAATATTAACAGTAATATCGAGACACAATATGAAACTGAATAAATAGTGCTTACATTTATTTGCGACAAATAAAGTTCTACATCTAGTGTCCTTTATTTAATCAAAAGATTGTCTCTAGGACACCCATATGCTAACAAGCTCCCACTTGGCCTAGAGCCAATCAGACCTAAGTCGTATGCCCAAAGCCTCATAATGACTATCATGTTTTCTCTGAGAAACAGCCTTTGTCAGAGAATCGGCCAGGTTATCGTCTGTGGGAACATAATCCATTTTTACATCATTCCTATCAATGATTTCTCTAATCAAATGATATCTGCGGAGCACGTGTTTAGATCTTTGATGAGACCTAGGTTCCTTTGACTGCGCGATGGCTCCAGTGTTGTCGCAAAGCAACTGTATGGGCTCATCCACGCTTGGAACCACCCTTAGTTCATTTATGAACTTCTTGATCCACACTGCCTCCTTAGCTGCTTCTGAAGCAGCTATGTATTCAGCCTCTGTCGTTGAGTCTGCTGTTGTCTCCTGCTTGGAACTTTTCCAAGACACTGCCCCACCATTTAAGGTGAATACGAATCCTGACTGTGACTTGCAGTCATCTTTGTCACTCTGAAAGCTGGCATCAGTGAATCCTTTCACTGTTAACTCATTAACCCCACCATAGACCAGAAACGCATCCTTAGTTCTTCTTAAGTATTTAAGGATGGTTTTGACTGCCGTCCAGTGACCCTCTCCAGGGTCTGACTGGTATCTGCTCGTAATGCTTAAAGCATATGAGACATCTGGTCTCGTACATATCATGGCATACATGATGGATCCAATAGCCGAAGCGTATGGAATTCCACTCATGCGATCCTTCTCAGGCTGTGACTTAGGACACATAGCCCTTGATAGGTGTACCCCATGACTGACAGGAAGAAAACCCCTTTTCGACCCTTCCATGCTAAACCTCTTTAGCATCTTGTCAACGTACGTGGATTGAGATAAACCCAGCAGCCTCTTGGATCTATCTCTATAGATCTTTATACCGAGTATAAAGGCTGCCTCTCCCAAATCCTTCATGGTAAAGTTTTCTGAAAGCCACTCTTTCGTTATTTTTAATGTGGGGATGTCATTTCCTATTAGCAATATGTCATCTACATAAAGCACTAGGAAGACGACATTACTCCCACTTACCTTTCTGTAAACACAAGGTTCATCCTCGTTCTTGATAAAACCGTTACTCTTAACGACTTCATCAAAACGTATATTCCAACTCCTTGATGCTTGCTTTAGCCCATATATTGACCTTTGTAGTTTGCATACCATATGCACCTGATCTTTGTTTTCAAAGCCTTCAGGTTGTGTCATGTACACTTCCTCCTTCAAGAACCCATTCAAGAAGGCGGTCTTGACATCCATTTGCCAAATTTCATAGTCGTGGTATGCTGCTATTGCAAGCATGATCCTAATAGATTTGATCATGGCAACTGGTGAAAAAATTTCATCATAGTCAACTCCTTGTCTTTGACGATACCCTTTCGCCACCAACCTAGCTTTGTAGGTCTGAACGTTGCCATCTGCATCAGTCTTTCTTTTAAAGACCCATTTATTACCAATAGGAACTATTCCTTGTGGTTTAGGAACCAAGGTCCATACCTTGTTCTGATACATCGAATCCATTTCAGATTCCATGGCTTCAAGCCATTTTGAGGAGTCAACATCTTTGACCGCCTCCTCGTAGTTACTTGGTTCATCATCCTCAACAGTTTGCTGATTCTCAATCACAAACCCGTACCTTTCAGGTGGATGGATGACCCTCGTAGGTCTACGGAGTTGTGTGTTTACTTCTCCATTGGAGAACGTCGCCTGCGGAGCAGACTCGGGTTCCTCAATCTGTTCTTGTGGATCTTGCACTTCTTCAAGATCAATCTTACTCCCACTGCCTCCTTGAGAGATCAAATCCTTCTCAAGGAACTCAGCATTCTTTGAAACAAACACTTTGTGTTCTTCCATGGAGTAGAAGTAGTATCCCTTAGTACCTTTAGGATACCCCACAAATAGACATTTAGTACTCTTAGCACTAAGCTTGTCTGATGTCAACGCTTTGACATAAGCTGGCGATCCCCATACCCTGAGGTAACTCAGGTTGGGTCTCTTACCACTCCATATCTCATATGGTGTGGTCTGAACAGATTTAGACGGTACCCTATTTAGAAGGTATGCCGCTGTGTCTAAGGCATATCCCCAAAACGATTTTGGAAGTTGAGTCTCACTCATCATAGACCTAACCATGTCTAACAAGGTCCTGTTTCTCCTTTCGGAGACACCGTTTTGGTGTGGTGTGTAAGGAGCGGTAAATTGTGAGAGAATTCCATTTTCTCTCAGATAACCCTGAAACTCGTGGCTCAAATATTCACCACCACGATCTGATCGTAATGTCTTAATCATCTTGCCACGCTGTTTCTCCACCTCATTCCTAAACTCTTTGAACTTTTCAAAAGCTTCAGATTTATATCTCATTAGGTATATATACCCAAATCTTGATTTGTCATCTGTAAAGGTAATGAAATAAGAATATCCACCTCTAGCCTCAATAGACATTGGGCCACATACATCAGTATGAATGAGTTCTAATAACTCACTAGCCCTATGACTCTCAAGCCCTTTGGGCTTTTGTTGAATCATTTTCCCAGCTAGACAAGATTCACACTGTCCATAGGATTCCAAATCCATGGAGTCCAGGTATCCATCTCTATGCATCCTAGACAATCTTGTTTCATTTATGTGCCCTAGTCTACAGTGCCAAAGATAAGATTGATTATCCGTCCTAGGTCGTTTCACATCTATATTGAGCACTTCATTTCCCATTTCCAACACATACAATCCATTTATTAAAGAAGCAGTACCGTAAACCATATCATTCAAAATGATAGAAAAAGTACCATTCCTAATACTGAAAGTATATCCATCTTGTTCTAAACAAGAAATTGAAATAATGTTTCTAGAAATTTGCGGAACATAAAGACAATTATTCAAATGCAGTAAAAGGCCCGTAGGCAAAATAAGGTCAGCATCTCCAACTGAATGAGCAGCAACTCTTGCTCCATTACCAACGCGGAGATCCACCTCGTTTCTATCCAATCTCCTTGGGCTCCTAAGTACCTGCAACATATTGCAGATATGAGAACCACACCCGGTATCTAATACCCATGAGGATGGATTAGCATAAGAATAATTTATCTCAATCATGAAAATACCTGAGGCAGAAGCATCACCATGCTTCTTGTCCTTCACATTGTTCAGGTAGTCTGGACAATTCCTCTTCCAGTGGCCTTTCTTGCCACAATGGAAGCACTCAGCATCACCCTTGTCCTTAGGTGCCTTCTTACCCTTCTTCTTGCCCTTCTTCTTCTTGGATTTTCCTTTGGGCTTAAGGGGGTCACCTTTTGCAGGCTCCTTACCCTTTCCCTTGGCCTTGCTAGGCCCACCAATCAAAAGAGCCTGTGTCCTATCCTTCTTGATAGACACTTCAGCTGTTGTTAACATGCTTAACAACTCAGGCAAGCTCACTTGCATCCCATGCATATTGTAATTCATGATGAATTGACTGAAGGAAGGTGGAAGTGAGGTGAGGACTAAGTCATTACTTAGCTCGGCATCCATGATGAAGCCTAGGTTTCCTAGCTTCTCAATCAGCCCGATCATCTTGAGAACATGGCTGGCAACAGACATGCTCTCAGTCATCCTACAAGAGAACAGTTCTCTTGAGGCCTCATACCTCTCATGCCTGCCTTTAATATCATACAACTCCTTGAGATGTACGATAATAGAGGGAGCATCCATATGCTCATGCTGCTTTTGCAGTTCAGGCGACATGGATGCCAACATGATGCATACTGCCATCACATTGTCATCCAAGTGCTGTTGATGGGTTACGAAATCAAATTCCGCAAACCCTTCTTCCCCTTCCCGTGGAGCTACGGGTATTACAGCATCTAAAACGTAGGCAATCTTTTCGGCCCTTAGAACTATTCTTAGGTTCCGATACCAGTCCATAAAATTCGAACCGGTCAGTTTATTCGTATCGAGTATTGAACGCAGTGACAGTGGATTAGTCATACTATAAGCTGAAAAGGATGTAAAGATAGTTTTAGTTAATATACGGTTATGTAGTTAAAAGCAAATTATTAAAGACTTGAAATAATTTGCCCCTCCCACTATTTTATCTAAGTCAATGACCCTTCCTTTTGACTTAGGGTTAATCTACTTTAGATTTTACCTTAGTGGGTTTAAGAGTGCGATTATTTATTTTAACCTCCGTCTGAGACCGCAAGATTAATTTAAATAAAGGGTTGATCTTTATCAACAGTATCTCATACCCTCTCTTAACTTTAGGTTGACAACTCTTTGTCACTTAGTGGTGCATCTCATGCAACCAACCTAGCACCATTACCCTAAGCACATAAGTCCGGCTGTGCCTGCAACTTATGTCTTAGTTAAGCATTAAACCAGCACCCTAAGTGTCTTACACTTCAAACACTACTCTAGCCCAACGAAATAGTGGGTCCCAACTGAGTTGTGGAGCACCACTACGTAGAAGAGTTTTGAGTAGCATTGGTGGTGGGAGATAATCATATGCTTAATTATTTATTCCTTTTAAGGGTTCCTTTTATCTTGGGGTTAATTAGGTCCCATCAAACGCATATTGTAAGTTATCATGCTAGTCGTTACCTATGTCAAACATCTATCGGTATACACTAGTCGTTATTGGACAAACATAATAACCATACAAACGCGATTTGCCCAATTTATGCATACTAGACGTTCTAATCACACATACATATAAACAGTTTATATTGAGATAGCCATGGTGCTCGCGCTTTTGTCCTTTTTGCTTCTTTAAGCAACGGCCGCTTGTCGTCTATACGCCACTAGCCTATTTCTCTAATTACAAATAATTAAAGAAACTCCATAACACTTTGGAGGAACAAAATTACAAAATTTAAATTACAAATATACTTGTAAATTAAAATGCGCGATTACACATAAATTTAAAATTCAAAAAAATTCAAATCCGGGCACCATGACCATCCCCTTCCTGTTTGTACCTGAAAAGTTCAAAACTTGCAAACACAAACATTATATTATCACATAACATTTTCACATGTATTTTGACATTTAACATTTAAACATCAAAATAACATCAAGATTCATAATCTTAAATTTCTCATTGGCCGAATTTAAAAACAATTTCAATTCAAATTTTGTTAATTCTTTCTCAAAGAAAACAAAATTAAACCATGCATGTAGCCATATATCCCTACATGGCCGAATCATATAGGTAACTATATGATAAATTTGTCACAAAATTTCATGCATATAAACATGACACAATTCATGGAGAAAAATAAGAAATCATTCAAGGTACTCTTAGTACCCTCCATGGCCGAATCTACCCTTTCAAAAAGGGTGTTCCTTTTAGAACTTTCATAAAGAAAAGAAACTAAACCATGATGCATAATGTTTTATGAACACAGAATCAAATTTTTATGTTCATAAAAACAAAAACTTTAACACTTTAAAGGATTTGTGATTCAAAATCCACATGCAGAATTTAAACTTTAACCCTTTAAAGATTTTTGACTGTGAAAGACTCTTTTCACAAACAAGGTACCATCACCCGTCGATGGTAAAGCAACCGGGCTCTGATACCACTTGAAAGTAAACTGGCCTTTGAAGGCCGATGCATGTAAGGTGTAAAACAAAAATTTTACTGCGGAACATACATGCACTCATAGATTCATGCTTTAAGACAGCATGATGTTACCTTGTTTTGGCCTGATCAGTCAGGGAGATGAGATGTCAGGCTTGAAGGGTTCAAACCCTCTAATGGTGATCCACACCACCGTTCGTCTATGATGCAAGAACTCTTTCTTGAAAGCCACCAGATGAACACCACAATGAGGCTTGCTATGCGCACAAGTGGTGAGGGTGGAGGCTAGGTATCCTGTTTGGAAAGGTGTACTGAGCTACCCTACAGAATGGTGCATAGAGGAGGAGAGTTGGCTTGGTTTTCCAATGAAACCTAAGGTGAGGAACATGTCTATTTATGCGCACCCTTTGGAGAGGAGGAGGGAATTCATTCATTCAAAATGAAAAACAAACTTTCAAATTTCTTTGAAAGTTATGCATGAAACAGTGTGATAAGGTGGAGCTGTTGCAAAACAAACTTTGCCAACAACCTCCAATCTTATCCACATGAATTTAAATTCAAATTAATTTAAACTTAAATTCATAAACTATCATATAGTATATAGTTTTCATGCGCATAATTCAGCCCTATAAAGGGTCCAAATACATTGAGCAGTTGCATTCAAAATTTGAATCAACTTACCCACTGATTCCCTCAACCACCAAATCTGAATGGAGGTTTGTTTTAAGTGACAAGATAACACTCTTATCACTTAAAAGTGATGCACCAAACAGCCTAGGGAGAGCCTCCAAAGATGCTTCTTCATCCAAGGAATATGCTCCAATAAGATCCTGTCTTATCCTTTTGTTATGAAACAACTTTTCAAAACCAATTCAAATTCGAATTCAAACACTTGAATTCAAACGTTCAAACATTCAAATTCAAAATTCAAAATTCAAAATTTCAAATTTCAAATTCAAAATTCGAATTTCAAAATTCAAATTCAAATTCAAATTTTAAAATTCAAATTTCAAATTTCAAATTTCAAATTCAAAATTCGAATTTCGAAATTCAAATTCTAAATTCAAATTTCAAAATTCAAATTTCAAATTCAAAATTCGAAATTCAAATATTTGATTATTAATTTAACTAATTAAATTAATTAGTAATGGCTTGGACTATCCAAGCCCATTACTAAACTCCATGCACCACCCACCCATTTAGGTGGGCTTCCAAACAACTTCTTGGGCTAATAACATTATTAGGCCCAATACCTTTAAAGCTAGTCCATCATAACTACAAGGTGTTAGTGTGTGACCCATTAGGTCCAACTTAGCTACTGACATAACTGGGCTTGGGCCCAACAAGCCCACAACCCAATTAATGACAACACAGAGCACTAGCAATGCTTTGTTGCCCCAGAACTAGTCAGATTAATGACTTGATCATCCTATTGCACATATTTGGTTACCGTATGTATTTCCCTTCGTCTCGGTTATCTTCCCATTAACCTAGGGTAAGGAAATGTATCAACCCCTGCGGTTTTGGGTAAGCTTTATTCGAAATAGAGAATCTTCAATTTACTGACTCTAAAGGCAGATCATCTCATGATCTCTTTTACTATGCATAGATTCCCGAGTCCCTGTAAATGTCATCCCGATTTCTCCGGTTTACAGATAACCTAATCTCTCACAGAGATTTGACGAAATCCTTCAGCTTATTACCCTAGCCCTGTGCCCTTTAAGGACACGCCCAACAGTATACCTATGAGTCACCATGATTCAGGCAGACGAGGTATACAATCAAAACATGCCTTCAAGAACACATTCTAGGTAATAACTTTTGGTCTAAGGAAAGACACACCCAAACATAAAGAGATTACTCTAATGACACTATCTGTGAGATTTCCTCATAGAGTCTCTTTTTGGGTCTGTTCAGTGCGAGCTATACTCTTATAGGTCCACCCACGACTTTAGCTAAGATATCTCCATATCTGCAGCTCATGAGGTCTTTACCTTGTATCCATATACAAGTAGATAAGTCGTACTAGTCTTTACTCGAGATCACTGATCCCCAAACTCAGTGTCTCTAGACTAGGAACATATAATTAGGAATAGACATGCAATATCCTTGAATCCTCATGATCGTGATCTCATCACAGATACTCAAGAGATACCTGTTCTATTCCAAGGGGTTTATCCAGTTCATTCATATAATATTAACAGTAATATCGAGACACAATATGAAACTGAATAAATAGTGCTTACATTTATTTGCGACAAATAAAGTTCTACATCTAGTGTCCTTTATTTAATCAAAAGATTGTCTCTAGGACACCCATATGCTAACATAACCCGAGTACTAAGGGATTGCCTTATTGAAGCTCCCAAGCTAGGTAGCTCCAATGCAAATTACACAATAACTCAATCCACTCAGAAATGCCTACACAAGGTCATTTTCATATTTGATTGCACCACATTAAGACCACTCACTTGGTCATTCAAGCATTCATGTAATTGTGACATAAATTCTTATCACAATCCTTTTGGTCAAGGATGAAAGGCATTGCACTAAGCTCAATCCTCAAGGATCACGTTTGTGGGAGGCAACCTATAACGATCACACATACGATCATCAATTCAATTGCAAATCGAGTTGAATTACAAAGCAAACACTTCCTCACACCCACACATAGGGTTCGGCCATTAAGGCCCAAGATATCTCATCATGTTGTTAATTTTATTCCAACGTCCATATGGCTTCAAGTCCTTAATTACATTCAATCACAACTCAACACCAGTGTTCCTAATTTTCCTAAGCCCACCACAACACCAATTCAAGTCCTTAATTACATTCAATCACAACTCAACACCAGTGTTCCTAATTTTCATCTTCTAGGCTGAAATCACAACCTACACACATCCAATGATTTTGCTTCAGATTCACATGCATCACATCATCACGCAACCTATTTAAACTCAGCTCAAATCCTCACAACATCAATTACACAATTTTTGAATCATCTCTCATTACATTTCCTTCTTGGCTAAAATGTACATGCCTATATACCAATGAATATTCAATTCAATTCCACACTTCAAATACATCATACAACATAAAATTAACCAATAAAATTACTCCACAACTCAATTATCCAATCCCAGCATAATCTCCATTCACAAAGTCTTGTTCATGTACACAAAATCTGCCTAAATTAAATTGTTTTTCCTCAATAAATTTTATGAGTTCAATCATCATAAAACATCATTCTAAGACATATTTATCTAATACACAATTTTAATTTGAGGTCCCCAACCACATCAATTCATATTCCACAAATGCTTTAGGGTTCATAAATTCAATCCACCAATTTATCCAATGAAAAGTGTTGAAACTTACTAAGGATTAAGGCCTAAGACTCCTCCACACAATACCCAAGCAATGGCTTGATCAAACAACACCAAAAACCTCACTTTCCTTCAACAAAACCGTGGAATAGGTGTGGATTTTCTCCCAAAATAGAGAGTTTCAAGATTTGAGAGTAGCATGGTTGTGTTTGGAAGGCATTCTACTTAAAATTTCATGTAGTGCATTGTTGATTTTGGTGGAGATTTGGTGGACGAAATTCAAAGGGAAATTTGCACACTAAAGCAGGGGGTGGCTATTTGAAGAGAGGAAGGGGGAAGGAGAACATGAATAGTGACCTTTGTCTAGGTGTCATGTTATAACTTAAGTAGGGTGGGTCTCACTCGCCACCTCGTGCAATTCAATTTAATTCAAATCTCCCACTTAAACCACTAAACTCCAATTAATTCTAAACTATTTAGAAACTTCAAATTTTAATATTCACCAAAGTCCTTTAATTTCCCTTGAGCAGATGAACCTGGAGTTTTCCGGGCATTCGATGAAATCACAGTTTTAAGTTGTTATGTGCACTGTGGGCATGCTTCTCCAAAAATCATAATTTCAATTAATGTTCATCAAAAATCTTAGTCCTACGTACCATTTACAACTTATTTCCAAGCCTAAAACTCAAAATTCTTTCGGCACGCTTTTCGGGCAACTGTACCGCTGTATTTTTATCCAGTAAAAAAACTATTCATCAAATTTTCAGAAACTTGCGTAACCACTCAATTTTTCATTCTGAATCCATTTCCTGGGTTAGTTTTCCTATTTGAGATATTCTACTCACATTTCATTTCCTAGGGTTACGTGTTTGGCAATTTACCATTTTACCCTTTTTACGTATTTTGACTTTGAATTCAGGATTTTCACTAATCCTACCCTTTGATCTATATTTTAACTATAATTATATGTTTTAGAATTACGAGGTGTTATAAGAACCCCCACAGAGAGTCCTGTCCGGTGAAAGTCCCCCCAATTTCTACTAATCAGAGAACAAGCAATCAAGCCACACGAGCAATCAGCCTTAATAAGCAATCAGGTTGCATGAGCAATCAACCTCAGGGGCAATCAGGTTCCATAAACAACATGAATAGTTCACACAACATATTATATGCATAAACATACTTTGCTAAACAGTATCACAAGTCACAAATTCTAACCATTCTCAAAGGACATAGCGAAGAACATAATTGGACTAACCCCAGGACACACAAAAGTTTATTTGTAAAAAGTTCCACAAGCTCAATCCTCTACAATCGGATCCGAGGAAGGCAACCTACAATGATCATACACGTAATGATCAACACACATCCTTGACAACATAAGTAAATTACAAAATAATAACCCCTACATAAACACAATAGCCCATGTTTTTAAGGCTTTCAAATGCCTCGTTGTGTCCTTGATATGCGATCAGCATATAGGAAATTACAAGGCAAAAAGAGGAAGAAAATGACTCAATCAATGCAAGAAAAGCAGAGAAAAAGAGTGAAAATATTCAAAGTCTGAATATCAAGGAAGATAAACAAAAGGAGGCAAAAACATCTCAAAAAGACCTAGGTTCCCGCGCTCACAGCGCGGGAGTGGCGCTGAGAGCGCGAGAAAGGAAAAAATGGCAGAAGGTCCCGCGCTCACAGCGCGGGGATGGCGCTGTGAGCGCGGGAGGTGAAAAAGTGGCAGAAACTCCCACGCCCTGAGCGCGGGAGTGGCGCTCTGAGCGTGGGAGGCGCGAAAGTGTGAAGATTCAAAAGTGCAAATTAGGTCAGAATCTCTCTTATAAAAGGAGACTCAACCTCTGAAGAAACACATCTCAGAATACATATCACAAGACCTAGAGGAGGCGTTCTTCGTGTTCATCACTCTGTTCTTGTACTCTTCTTTATTTTCTTTTCAAGTTTATGTTGAAATCAGATCAACGATCATGATGTTGATTGGCTAGATCTATTTCTGTAGTCAGGGGCATGATCCCTTTGTAAACAATTGCTACAAGGATTGAATCATTCTATGTATTGAATTAATATATTTCATCTTTTATCTTGAGCGTATTGATATTATTTCTGTTAGATCTGATCAACCTAATAGGGAATAATATTCTGGGGATCAGGATTCACAATAGGGATGTTGGAATACTGATCCTGAAAGGAGATAAAGATGACTCTCCATGCATGTTCTAGGGATAGACTTGTATGGATTGCAGTCGTGGGATTTATCTACATAATGCTTATTTTCAGGCGGAATTACTAAGGGATTAGGGTTCCAATTGAAGTAAAGGGTTAGATCGCCAAGGGATTGGGATCTAACTAATTATTTCTAAAAGATGATAATTTGTCTGAGTTGTTAATTTCAATAGGTTTTATGAATCAATCCGAAGTAAAATTGGGCACAATTGGTGAATGTACCCTGGCTACAGTCTTCTTCATCACTTCTTCTACAAAAACATTTCTTCATTTATTTTAAGTCTTTTTCAGAAAAAACAAAAACAAATCTTTCACTTTTATTGTCTTTACATTTAAATTACAATTATTTGTCAACAACCAATCGATTTATCTAACTTAAGAGGACTGGTTATAGTAGTAATTGTTTATCAATCCCTGTGGAGACGATACTTACTTATCACTTTATTACTTGGAACGATCGGTGCACTTGCCGAGATCGCAACAAGTTTTTGGCGCCGTTGCCGGGGATTGTGTTTACAATATTACAAATAACCTTAGATTCTTGAGATTAGACTTTTATTTTTCTTTTATCTTAATTGTGTTGTGCAGGTGTTACTAATAATTTTCTCTGAATTTTTATGCGAGGTAGACTTCCACCTAAAGACTTTGTAATAGATTCTGAAATTACAAAGACAGAAAAGCAACTAAGGAAGGCTGCTAGACAGATCATTTGGGAAGATTTGAAGCACACATCTTTACAACCAATTCAAGAAATGGCCGAAAACAACAATGTTGGTCATGGGCGAGGAGGAAATGCCAACAATCAACCTCCAAGACTGTTGAATACAATTCTGACTCCAGTATTCAACAGGGCCAATTCAAGCATAGTCAGGCCAAATGTGGAGGCTAATAATTTTGAACTCAAGCCATCATTAATTTCTTTGGTGGAAAGGGTTCAATTTTCTGGAGCTGATGATGAAGATCCACATGAGTTTATGGACCGATTCTTGATGGTCTGTGATACCACCAAACACAATGGGGTATCTACAGATGCTATCAGGCTTCGGTTGTTCCCTTTCGCTGTTAAAGGAAAAGCATTGAGGTGGATCGAAAGACAACCAGCAAACAGCATTCTGACATGGGAAGATCTATCCAGTAAATTCTTTGATCATTTCTTTTCCATGGAGAAATATAATCAGCTGGTGAATGAAATAACAAACTTTCGCCAGTTGGAAGGAGAATCATTATGTGCAACTTGGAACAGATTCCAAGAATTAAACAGAAAATGTGCACATTATGAAGGAGATGATGATAGAAAAGTGGTGATATTTTTCAACGGAATCACCCCCGAAACCAGGATGATAATAAATAGTGCCGCTGGAGGCTCTATTCGGGAAAGCACATCTGAGCAAGCCATTGAGTTGATCAAAAAGCTTGCAAGAAACGAAAATGAAAGTGTGCTTGTTCCCACACAAAGAGCAATGAAAAAATCCACAGATAATGATGTGATATCATTATCTAAGAAGGTTGACAACTTGAGTGAAAAATTTGACAGATTTCAGGTGTCAAAAGTTCAAACCACTCTACCGATTTGTGACCAATGTCAAGAAAGTCATGAATCCAATGAGTGCCCAAATCCATCATCCGAAGATTCACTTCAAGTGAATGGGATCTGGTACGATCAGCGTCCTCAACAACAAAATTTCCAGCGAAATCAAAATTTCCCTGGAGGTAACAACAATTTCCAACGGAGGACTCAAGGATCAGGTACGGATTTCAAAACTAGCAATAATTATACTCAATCTTCTCAGACTCAGCAAAAAGAGCCAGCCGAGTGGGAGAAAGCTTTCGCTCAAATGGCTAAGGCTTCCAATGATATGGCTCAACACACCAATGCTTTCATGGAAGAAACCAGAGCCAACAATAAAAATACAAATGCTTCCATTAAAAACCTGGAGAATCAGATAGGCCAGCTGGCCAAACAATTTTCAGAAAGAATTCCAGGTACCTTCCCAAGTAACACAGTCAACAATCCAAAGGATGACTGTATGGCTGTTACAACCAGAAGTGGTAAGATACTAACAGTTCCAACAAAAACACCTGTGGAACTGGAAAAAGAGAAGGAGAAGCAAGAAAAGAAAGCAAGTGAACCAGAGATTGAGGTAATTGTAGAAAAAGAAAAAGAGCAGGTTGCAGAACAACCAGTGGTGGCAAAAGAAAAGCATGAGTTAAGCCACGAGTATGTTATGTCTAAGGCACCCTATCCAGAAAGATTCAAGAAGGGAGCCTACAACAAACATTATGATAGATTCTTGGACATTTTCAAGAAACTACATATCAATATTCCTTTTGCAGAAGCCCTAGCCAATATGCCAGGGTATGCAAAATTCATGAAGGATCTCTTATCTAGGAAACAAAAATTGCAGGAATGTCAAACTGTAACACTCACTGAAGAGTGTAGTGCTTTTATCCAGCAGAAAATTCCAGATAAACTGAGTGATCCAGGAAGTTTTAATATTCCCATTGCTATTGGTGATATTGGCATTGGGAAAGCTTTATGTGATCTTGGGGCTAGCATTAATTTAATGCCCTTATCAGTCTACAAATCATTGGGGATTGAGGAATTGAAACCCACTGAGGTATCACTCCAATTGGCTGACAGATCCGTAAGGAAACCCAATGGGATCATAGAAGATATTCTTGTCAAAGTTGATAAGTTTATCTTCCCTGCAGATTTTGTGGTATTGGATATGGGAGAAGGAAGTGAGAAGCCCATGTTATTAGGAAGACCCTTTTTGGCTACAGCCCGAGCCCTAATTGATGTTGAGCAAGGGATGATTAAACTGAGAATGAACGATGAGGAAATTATCTACAATGTTTCAGAAGCTATGAAGAGACCAGCTGATAATAATGATTGTTTCCAAATTGAATCTGTTCAACATAAGAAAGAACGGCCTCAAGAGCTTGATTATGAGTTGAAGGCTCGTGATTATGTACCTTTTGAAAAAGAAGGGCTTACTGTAGAGGTTCTGAAAGAAAAAGTGGAAGACATAGAGGTTGGTGCCCCCAAAGTTGAGTTGAAGCCATTACCAGACACTTTGAAATATGTGTTTTTGGGAGATGGTGATACTTATCCGGTAATCATCAACAATGCTCTATCAGAAGGCCAAGAAAGAGAACTAGTGGAAGTTTTAAAAGCTCATAAAACCGCAATAGGATGGTCTATTGCTGATTTAAAGGGCATAAATCCTTCCTTTTGTACACATAAGATCCTCCTGGAAAATGATATCAAACCTGTGAGGCAACCACAAAGGAGATTGAACCCAACAATGAAAGAGGTGGTAAGGAAGGAAGTTGTAAAACTTCTTGATGCAGGAATGATTTACCCAATTTCTGATGCTGCATGGGTAAGTCCAGTTCAAACAGTGCCAAAGAAAGGTGGGGTCACAGTAATCACTAATGCAAAACATGAGTTGATCCCAACCAGAACTATCACGGGTTGGAGAATGTGTGTTGATTACAGGAGGTTGAACACAGCTACACGGAAGGATCATTTTCCACTACCCTTTATTGATCAAATGCTAGAAAGATTGGCGGGCCATTCTTATTATTGCTTCTTAGATGGGTATTCAGGCTACAATCAAATTCCTGTAGCTCCTGAAGACCAGGAAAAGACAGCTTTTACTTGCCCATTTGGAATCTTTGCATACAGAAGAATGCCATTCGGCCTTTGCAATGCGCCTGCCACATTCCAAAGGTGCATGCTTTCCATCTTTTCAGATATGGTGGAGAAAGGTCTAGAGGTATTTATGGATGATTTCTCTGTTTTTGGCTCTAATTTTGATTTTTGTTTGAACAATTTATCCAAAGTTTTGAAAAGATGTAATGAGACAAATCTGGTTTTAAATTGGGAAAAGTGCCATTTTATGGTAACTGAAGGTATAGTGCTGGGACACAAAATTTCTAAGGCAGGGATTGAAGTGGATAAAGCAAAATTAATGTTGATTGAACAACTTCCCATCCCTGTAAATATAAATGCTGTTAGGAGTTTTCTAGGACATGCAGGTTTTTACAGGCGATTCATCAAAGATTTCTCCAAGATTGCTAAACCATTAAGCCAACTCTTGGTGAAAGATTCAGAATTTTTATTTGATGATGCTTGTTCAAGGGCCTTCCATGTGTTAAAAGAAAAGCTTACTACAGCTCCAGTGCTTACAGCTCCCGATTGGAACCTTCCATTTGAACTCATGTGTGATGCCAGTGCGTATGCAATTGGTGCAGTCCTTGGTCAGCGTAAGGAAAAGTTATTACATGTCATTTACTATGCTAGCAAAGTGTTGAATGATGCTCAGATTAATTATGCAACAACTGAGAAAGAAATGTTAGCAGTGGTTTATGCATTGGACAAATTTAGACCTTACTTGTTAGGATCTAAAATTGTTGTTTTTACTGACCATTCTGCTATTAAGTTTTTGATGACTAAGCAGGACGCAAAACCAAGGTTGTTAAGGTGGATGCTACTTTTTCAAGAATTTGATTTGGAAATTCGGGACAAAATTGGAGTGGAAAATAAAGTGGCTGATCATCTCTCTAGAATCCAGGCAAAAGAACTACAAGATAGTTCAGAAAAAGAAATCAATGACTATTTCCCTGATGAGAAGGTGATGGCAGTTTTTGTTCCTCCATGGTTCGCAGATTTTGCCAACTATAAAGTGGTAAGAGAATTGCCTCCCAACCTTACAAGGCAACAACAAAAGAAATTTCTGCGAGAGGTGAGGCGTTATTTCTGGGAGGATCCACATCTATATTTCCAATGTGCTGATGGGATCCTTCGCAGATGTGTTCCGGAGTTTGAGGTGGGCCAGATTTTATGGCATTGCCATTCTTCCAATTATGGAGGACATTTTGGGGGCAATAGAACCGCACAGAAAGTTTTGCAAAGCGGTTACTACTGGCCAACACTTTTCAAGGATGCAAGAGATTGCGTAGAAAAATGTGACAAATGTCAAAGGACAGGAAATCTCTCACGAAAGGATGAGATGCCCTTGAATAATATTTTAGAAGTGGAATTATTTGATGTTTGGGGCATTGATTTTATGGGTCCATTTCCGTCCTCTTATTCTAACCAATATATCCTTGTGGCTGTAGATTATGTATCTAAGTGGGTAGAAGCTGTTGCTCTTCCCACTAATGATGCTAAGGTAGTGGTGAATTTTCTAAGAAAGAATATTTTTACAAGGTTTGGAGTACCTCGAGCTATCATTAGTGATGGGGGTACTCACTTTTGTAACAGACAATTTGAGGGTTTGTTGGATAAATATGGAGTGAGGCACAGGATAGCCACACCATATCATCCTCAAACTAGTGGGCAAGTGGAGGTCTCTAATAGAGAGAATAAAAAGAATCCTAGAAAAGACAGTGGGGATTTCTAGGAAAGATTGGGCCAAAAAGCTTGATGATGCACTTTGGGCATATAGGACTGCATTCAAAACTCCAATAGGCATGTCACCCTATCAGTTGGTATATGGCAAACCTTGCCATTTACCAGTGGAGTTAGAACACAAAGCTTTGTGGGCCACAAGGTTCTTAAATTTTGAACTATCAGGAGCCCAAAAGAAGAGAATATTGCAGCTAAATGAGCTAGATGAGTTCAGAAGAACTGCTTATGAGAGTGCACAAATTTATAAAGAAAAGACAAAGCAGTGGCATGATAGCAGGATCAAACAGAAAGAGTTTACACCTGGTCAACAGGTATTACTGTACAATTCTAGATTGAAATTGTTTCCTGGAAAACTTAAATCTCGTTGGTCTGGTCCCTTTGTAGTGAAGAATGTATTTCCATATGGCACCATTGAAATCTCTCCCCTGAATGATGAGAGATCTTTTAAAGTAAATGGAAATCGGCTAAAAATTTACTTTGGGGAACCAGTGAATAGAGAGATAACTTCTGTCTCTTTGACTTCACCCGATTAAACATGGTTCCAGTCAGGCTCGTGACATTAAACAAGCGCTTACTGGAGGCAACCAGTGGATCTCATCTTATTGAGTTTATCAAAAAAAAAAAAAAGGGGTCCGCGCTGAGAGCGCGAGTACCGCGCCATCAGCGCGGAAGAAGCGGAAAAGGCAGTGGGTACCGCGCTGAGGGCGCGAGATCCGCGCCATCAGCGCGAAGGAGCAAAAATGGGCAGTGAATACCGCGCTCACAGCGCGGGGATGGCGCTGTGAGCGCGGGAAGCGCGATCATTTTTTTTAAAAAGGGGAAAACCCTAGTTTTCCCCTCATTTCTCTCCCTCACTCAGCCGCCGCCACCCTCTCTTCCCCTTCCCCCTTCTTCTTCTTCTTCTCCTCTCTTCCCCTTCCCCCTTCTTCTTCTTCTTCTTCTTCTATCTTCCCCCTATATTCTTCCCATTCCCCCATTATCACCATCTTCCTCTTCCTTTTTCTTTTCTCCTCACACACACACACACATCAACCATTGCCACCATCAACCATTATCACCATATCTTCTCCTACCCTCACCATTGAAGGGTAAGATTCGGGTAAGTGATTCACAGAAAGGTTGTCCATTGCATTCACTTCTTCAAAATGGCAGGAGACAAGGTAAGAGTACATTCTTTTGTTTTGATTAAATTGAAATGTTGTTGTTGCTGCTATGATGTTGGATGAATGCATGCTACATGTTTGATCAAATGTTTAAGTCAAGAATTTTCCTCTCTCTTCAAAATGCATGTGAAAACGATGGTAAAAAAAATGCTGGTCCCCATATGTTAAAAGTTCAGTTAAATGCATGCTACGTCATTTTTCTCCATAATATCATTGTACGTATGTCAGTATTGAATTTCCATTTTTCATATTCATACCATGATTATCATTACTGGCATAGCAGTTTGCATGATTAATGGTATGTAAGATAATGGCATGTTGGGGCTGCATACAATGTTGAACTATGGTTTGCATGAGATAAATCTGGGAATTGTCATTGCATGTCTAATATTCTGGATTTTTAATGGTGTCCATATTTGTATGCTATCCGTGCTGGAACTTTTCTGAATGCAGGAAAAAAGGGCCGCTAAAAAAACCCCAGGTGCAGCTGGCACCAAAAGGCCAAGAGCCCCTGCTCTGATTGATTTTGACGAACACCGGTTTCTTTCTCCAGCAGCCCAAGACCGGTACCACAACTGGTTTTTGAAAAAGAAGATTATACCAGAACGAAGAATCAGCAGTTTTCTGGCGGATGACTGTCCAGTCGTCCTGACAATTGAAAGAAGGAAATGGCAAAAATTGATCCAACTTCCACAGACAAGCTGCAGCACCATATTGCGAGAGTTCTGTGCCAATGCTGATAAGGACACGGTAGACAGGACAAGAAAGAGCTGGGTCAGGGGGAAGGAAGTTTCTTTTACTGCCTTCCAAATTGAGAGGTTGCTGAACACCTCATGGGAAGCAACCCAATCCTGCTTTTTCACTGACACCTTCCACAGGATGCAGCCGGTTGACGGGTTATATAGAGAAGAAATGCCAGCTTTGGCTACCACTATCCGGGAAGGAATCACTCAACCCAAAGCTGCATGGAAGGCCAAACAAGGCCAGCCAGCCGTGCCAGAAAAATTGGATAGGCTCGATCTCAATGAAGAGGCAATCTTCTGGCACTCATTCATCAACTCAACCATCATGGCTTCTACAAATCTCAGTGATGTCAATGTAGAAAGGGCAGTACTGCTGTATACTCTGCTGGGAGATAACAACCTCCATATTGGGGCTATTCTGTCTGATAGGATAGCTCACATGATTACTCATGGCCGGTTAGACTTTAGTCTGGCTCACTGCTCTCTCATTGAGCAGCTATGCATCAAAGCAGGAGTAGAGATACCAGATGATGAGCCCAGGGATGTCAAGACCAAAGCGGAATTAACACAGCGTGTGTATAATGACATGCAGAAGGAGTCCCGAAGACAAGCAATCTGGAAAGCATCTGGCGGTGCTGTTCCACCACCTGTCCCAGTATCCGCACCATCCACATCTACTGATTCTGAGATGCTCCAACAGTTACTGGTTCAGAACAACTATATGATGAGCATGTTGGAGCGACTATGCTTGGATAGGGGAATTGACACGGCTGGTTTAATGGGTCAAGTTCCCCCTGGTACACAAGCAGGTCCATCTATGCCTTCCAACACTGCAGATGACGACATTCTGGGTGATTTTGCAGCTGATGAATTTATGGATGACTTTTGATCTTGTTCCTCCACTCCCATTTACTGCATTTTGTTTTAAATTTCTTGGAACAATTTAGTTTTACATTTTTTTTTAAGGTTGAACAAAGTTAAGGTTGATGGCACTTTATATTGGGTTATATTTTCTTGCATATTATGCTTTGGATATTAACAACTATGTGTGTCCTACATCTGGCAGCTTAAGCTATGTCTTAGATTAGTTTGTTGCTGAGGACAGCAACATCAAATCTGGGAATTATGGCATACATGCTGCATGCAAGATTGCAAGATTGATGAATATGGTGGAACTACACCATGAAAAAGAAGTCTTGTATTGAAAAGGAAATTCTCAGGTTCAATTATGCTTGATTAAATTCTGGATATACAAATTGCTAGCATGATATTGTATAGCCAAATTTTGTCAACTAGTATGTCTGAATTGCTAAGCTTGAATGGTTAATAAATGCCTAAATGATTAGTTTGGAAATCTAGTTTAACATCATAGCTAGTGAGTTTTTGGGCCCAAACACTGAATTTATTTTGAGAGATATCACTGTGATAGCATTCTAGAACTTGCTTTGTTTCTCTGAAATACATGCATAGATTGAAATGATAAAGGCAGATTTTATTTTGTAGCCACGGCCAAATAAATCACCTATGTGAATTCTTCCAGTATTAACCCTTTGGGCCTGAACCTTTTTGTTCATAAACTCCTGTTGATTAGACATATTCTTATTGTCTTACCTTAAAAGAGATTGAATCCCTGATGTGTAGGAAAGAAATTAAGGTAAGCTCCACAGAGGTCAAGATAAAGAAGGTGACTGAATTGTGTCTTTAAAAAGGAAAAGAAAAAGGTGAATATAAGGAAAATATGGCGGAAGGAATTAAATTCCCGAAATTCTGTGGGAACATTAGTGGAGCAAAACAAATGAGTTGAATGTGTTAAAAATGAAAAACTATCAAATTTTCAATCTCATTGTTACTTGAGCTACTATCCAAAAAAATTCCACCCTTTAGCCTGGCCAAGTTACAACCTGTGATGTCCTTTTGATCAATTTTGCATGTATTAATGTTCCTCATCTTTAGGTACTTGAGAATATGAGCAAGTTTTATGATAATGTTGTTACAGTGATAGCTGGAGTAATTGTCATTCCCCCAAACACTTGAGTATTGAGCGTTATTTGATTATCTGGGTGAGGGATAAAATTCTTCACATTGATTCAAGCATACTTAGTAAGATGATCTGTTGGCTGTACAGTGTTATGTTGGATTAATCTGTTTCCTGGATTTAGTCTTATACATTGCTAGGGACAGCAAAGTTCAAATCTGGGAATTATTTGATATGCGATCAGCATATAGGAAATTACAAGGCAAAA